>CM065483.1:44016832-44111832 GCA_032873175.1 Leptopilina drosophilae
ACGGATTTTGAACATCGAAATATATTTATTTTTTTAATTGTCTGCACGTATTTTTGCAAGGATTTTGGACTTAAGAGTTTTTATTTTTGATCCTGAATGTCTGCGAGGATTTTTGTAAGGATTTTTAACTTCGAAATATATTTTTTCAATTATTGTATGTGTGTATTTTTGCACGGATTTTAAACATCGAAATATATTTTTTATTTTAATTGTCTGCACGTATTTTTTCAAGGATTTTCGACTTGAGAATTTTTATTTTTGATTCTGAATGTCAGCAAGTATTTTTGTACGGATTTTAAACTTCGAAATATTTTTTTAATTTGGTTGTATGCGTGTATTTTTGAAAATATTTATTTACTTTAATTTTTTGGGTGTATTTTTGCACTGATTTTGTAATTCAAAATATTTTTTTACTTTTATTGTATGCGTGTATTTTTGCACAGATTTTGAACATCGAAATATATTTTTTATTTTAATTATCTGCATGTACATTTGCAAGGATTTTGGACTTGAGAATTTTTATTTTTGATCCTGAATGTCAGCGAGTATTTTTGCACAGATTTTGAACATTGAAATATATTTTTTGTTTTAATTGTCTGCACATATTTTTGCAAGGATTTTGGAACTGAAATTTTTTTTTTCATTCTGAATGTCAGCGAGTATTTTTGCACGGATTTTAAACATCGAAATATATTTTTTGTTTAAATTGTCTGCATGTATTTTGGCAGAGATTTTGGACTGGAGAATTTTTATTTTTGATTCTAAATGTCAGCGAGTATTTTTGCACGGATTTTGAACATCGAAATATATTTGTTTTTTTAATTGTCTGCACGTATTTTTGCAAAGATTTTGGACTGGAAAATTTTTATTTTTGATTCTAAATGTCAGCGAGTATTTTTGCACGGATTTTGAACATCGAAATATATTTGTTTTTTTAATTGTCTGCACGTATTTTTGCAAGGATTTTGGACTTAAGAGTTTTTATTTTTGATCCTGAATGTCTGCGAGGATTTTTGTAAGGATTTTTAACTTCGAAATATATTTTTTCAATTATTGTATGTGTGTATTTTTGCACGGATTTTAAACATCGAAATATATTATTTATTTTAATTGTCTGCACATATTTTTTCAAGGATTTTCGACTTGAGAATTTTTATTTTTGATTCTGAATGTCAGCAAGTATTTTTGCACGGATTTTGAACATCGAAATATATTTGTTATTTTAATTGCCTGCGCGTATTTTTGCGAGGATTTTGGACTTGAGAAATTTTATTTTTGAGTCTGAATGTCAGCAAGTATTTTTTCGCGGATTTTGAACATCGCAATATATTTTTTATTTCATTGTATGCATGTAGTTTTTCAAAAATTTTGGACTTGAGAATTTTTACTTGTGAATGTTTGTGTGTATTTCTGCAAAGATTTTGAAATTTAAAATAATTTTTTTACTTAAATTGTATTTGTGTATTTTTGTACGGATTTTAAACTTCGAAATATTTTTTTAATTTGGTTGTATGCGTGTATTTTTGAAAATATTTATTTACTTTAATTTTTTGCGTGTATTTTTGCACTGATTTTGTAATTCAAAATATTTTTTTACTTTTATTGTATGCGTGTATTTTTGCACAGATTTTGAACATCGAAATATATTTTTTATTTTAATTATCTGCATGTACATTTGCAAGGATTTTGGACTTGAGAATTTTTATTTTTGATCCTGAATGTCAGCGAGTATTTTTGCACAGATTTTGAACATCGAAATATATTTTTTGTTTTAATTGTCTGCACGTATTTTTGCAAGGATTTTGAACTTCAAAATATTTTTTTTACTTTAATTCTATGCGAGAATTTTTGCACAGATTTTTAACATCAAAATATATTTTTTATTTTAATTATCTGCATGCATTTTTGCAAGCATTTTGGACTGGAGAGTTATTATTTTTGATCCTGAATGTCTGCGAGGATTTTTGTAAGGATTTTTAACTTTGAAATATATTTTTTCATTAATTGTATGTTTGTATTTTTGCACAGATTTTGGATTTCAAAATTATTTTTTTTTACTTTAATTGTATGCGTGTATTTTTGCACGGATTTTGGACATGAGAATTTTGACTTGTGATTGTATGAGTGTATTTTTCTAAGGATTTTCAAATTTAAAATAATTTATTTACTAAAATTGTATGTTAATAATTTTGCACGGATTTTGAACGTCGAAATATTTTATTTAAATTGTATGCATGTATTTTTACACGGATTTTAGACTTTAAAATGTTTTTTTTATTTCAATTATATGCGTGTATTTTAGAGCGGATTTTGAATTTCAAAATATTTTTTTGCTTTAATTGTATGTGAGTATTTTTGTACGAATTTTGAACTTCGAAATATTATTTTTAATTGCATGCATTAATTTTTGCAAGGATTTTGAAGTTCAAAATATTTTTTTACTTTTATTGTAGGCATGTATTTTTGCAAGATTTTTTGACTTGAGTATTTTTACTTGTGATTGTGATTGTCTGCGTGTATTTCTGCAAGGATTTTGAAATTTAATGTGTTGCGACTATAGAATTGTCGCACTTTCATTAGATGTCTATCTTTGTAAAAAATGTTGATATTTTCTACTTAAATATAAAGCTGGTCGCATGGTTTCGTCTCTGAATTCCATGTTATCGTAGTTTTGAATTTGTGAACATGTTAAAGACTACATATTTTATATTTTTTAATATTTTTGTTATTATTGTTAAAGTAAGTAATTTATTAAAACTATTTATCTTGATACGTTAACTTTGTTTTTACATAATTTTTTTTATGTTATTTACTGCTTAATGGTTAAACTGTTGACTTTTTCTTAAAGTTTTTGTTTTTTAACAGACCACTATTCATTACAATTATTTATCTGTTTATTTAATTAAAATGTATTACATACATATATTTTTCTTATATTTACATTTTTTTATCCTATTATTACAATACTAATTCACACTACAAGTTAAATTTAAATCAATATTTTTTTAAAATTCACTACAGCAATTCAGTTTATCAAATAATTAAATACATAGACTCGATTTCTACTGATGTTGAATAAATTCGAATAAATTATAGTAAGATTGCTTCTGCATAAATTAAAATTGTAACTAACTAACAATAAATGAAATAAATATCTTATAGAAACACATTCATTCGCATTATCTTATCCAAGAGTATTTAAGTTGACATTTTTAAAGAGAGTTTAAAAAGTTGTACTGCTAGAATATTATTGAGAGAAGTTTTCAAAATTAAAACAATGAAAGATTATTATATTTCAGAAGAAAGAAAAATCCTCTTTTATGTTGTTTTAATTGAAAAATGTAAAGCCAGGTCTTGAATAAATTTTTTTTACAAAAAGGTTAAATTTCAATTAGATTTAATATTTTAAAAAATTTTAATTTGAAATTAACCTTTTATTATAATAATAAATAAAAACTTCTTTCCAATTTAAATAACATTATTAAGTGGAATTAATAATATTAAAATGTATAGTAACTTCCTTTTAGATCCCAGATAGTGCATTGCTTTAGATGTAGACTTGTTTTTGTTGGTACAAAACAGTGTACAATATTTAATATTGACGTAATTAATAGCGAAGTTTAGAATGAAAGAATTTATTTTTAAAAGTACTTTCCATGCGTTGAATAAAAAAGGTGTGTTTTAGTACATTTTTGAGTGTATGTAGCTGTACACAGCGCTGAATCTCGCAACATAGTTTAAAAATGTGCTCTGACGCACCTCCATTTTTAGTGTTACAACCACACTGAAAGAAGTTTTGGCAGCCTGCAGGCTTTACATAAGTGCCGCTAGAGCTCGCTGCCTCATGCTCGGAGTTAGCCTCAAAAAGGAGAGAATCTACTCCCGAAAGGTAAGCAGCAACTCCTCAGGGGCAGCTGCTCACCTTTCGGGAGTAGATTCTCGCCTTTTTTATGTGAGCTGCGAGCCCTATGACAGGAGCTCTAATTTCGGACATGAAAAGCCAGCAGCGTTTCTAAAATTCTTTCAGTGCAGGGATGAGAAACGTTTGGAAAACCAAACATTTTTGATGAGTTTATGTTGTGTTCTAAACACAAACAAGCTTACAATGAAAAAGAATGTTCCTGTTCGAAGACAAACGCGAACACACACTTGATATTTGTGTTCACTTGTGTTAGAAAGTTTCCCGGTTACAAAAATCTTTTTTAAAGCGTTTGAAGCATGAATATTTCATGATATTTATGATGGAAGTAACTTGAAAATTTTTAATACAAGTATTAAATATTTACTTGCAATATTCGAAATATTTAGTTGCAATGTTTAGTGAAAATTGTGTAAAGATTTATATGTCCCGATTAAATAAGTGTTTAGCCCGCAACTTTCCTGAACATTTCAATGAAATCTTCGCCTAATTATAATTATAAATAGGCGAAAATCTTCAGGAAATGTTCACACTAAACACTTATTTAATCGGGACATATAAATCATTTCACAATTTTCACTAAACTTTTCAGTTAAATATTCCGAATATTGCAAGTAAATATTTAATAAATATTTATGAAAATTTCGGTGTTGTGGGGGACCCTTATCCACCATTACAGCCTTACGTAATTTTTGCAATATTTTGCAATATAGAATTTGTTGCTCCAGCTTCCATACAATGCGTGAGCAATTTAGTACCCCATCGGCATGGGGATATAATATATATATATATATATATACAATGCGTGTCTTATATCTTAATTGGGATTTTCAGGTACAAAATGTTCTTGTAACATTCAATAAGCCGACTTTTCCATTTTTTAAGGGAATCCCACTTATCGACAGTACAAATCGAAATTTATAAAAAACCTGCAACCACCTTTTCTTGAAAAATGTAAAATATTATTTCATATCCATATACACTCGGGTCGTAAAGTTTCAGTACATTTGGACTGACAACATTTGAATGCTCGCTTCACTTGAAACTCAAATATTTCAGTAAAAATTGATGTAAAAGGTATCAAATTAAGATCATTTTAAAGTTTAATAAATTTAGAGACAAATGGGACAAGATATAAACAATTTAATCATATAAATGTGTAAATATAGTCCTTTAAAGTAAGAGATTTTTTGTGAAAATTTAATTTTTAAAATTTTGAGTTCAAGTCAATACCAATTAAAGAGAAATTTTTTTTTGAGAATTGTCAGTTAACCAATATGTAGTAAAAATCCTACTCTTTAATTCTAGACCAAAATCATTAACAAATATTTGGTATTTTCTTCTAATTCTATAAAAATAATTTCTCTTGCTCTCTAAATTTCTTAAAGGATATAAATTGCAAACAACAGCAAAAACTGCAACCATTTTTCTTCAAAAACAATGAAACAGAATAATTTTTTTGTGAAATTTAATTTTGTAAGAATATACAGAACATGAGATTTATTTGACATTCAAAATTAAATAAAAACTGTATTTTTTGTAAAGTCAATACGTGGCACACGATATTTAATTTACTAACATCTTGGATCAGTTTATCACTGAACCTATGTCGCATGTGTTCTTCTTGTTGCAAATTTATACACAAAAGCGTTTACATAAATTTAAGCTTTTATTGTTGTTTTAATTTATAATAAATCTAATTATGTGTATTTTTTATTAAAATCGAGTTACTGAAATTAAAAAGTTATTTCGTTATTTTATTTTCAAGAAAAGGTCGTTACAGTTCGGGCTGTTAAAAACTGCTCATATTTAAATTTCCAACGATATATATTTTTTGATAATGGGGTATAGTATTTTATATTTTTCAAGAAAAGATGGTTGTAAATTTTTTATCAATTTTAATCTGAATTGTCGATAAGTGAGATACCCTTAGAAATCCTATATTATGTATCCGCTATTTCGAAATATGCTAATTTCCAATTAATTTAATATAACAAAATGTGATGCGTCGCGAAAAAAGCACCTAAGAAGTATAACATAATTTTTACAGGAAAAGGAAAAAAAGGTAATGACAGAATAAACTTATCAGGAATTGCTCTTTTTTAAATCTTTATAACGAAAATATTTAAGAAAAGTCTTTAATAAAAATTAATTTTGACTTCAGATAATTGAAAAGTAATCTTTAATTTATCTGAAACCATCATAAACCAAAAATCGATTTTTTACTTCTTAGTTGCTTCTTTTCGCGACGCGTCACAAATGAGAAACCGATTACATTTATCAGTGTAATAGATTTGGAACTGAACAAATATAATCGTTTTTTTCTATATTAAGAAATACCGCAATTTTCTCTAACTTATCCACTGGTAAAGCTTTTACATATTTTTCCATACCAATTACCTTTTTAAAATGTGGATGTTGATTCCCGTAAGCATTCTCGGTTACAATATATTTAAAAACAACAAATTCCTTTACTAGCTGTTCATCTACGATGAATTCTAATATTTTTACAAACAAACCATTACGCAATAGTGCATAACTGTTATTTGATCTTTCATTTTTTCTTACAATACTGCAATATAAACAGTTATCTTTTACCATTCTTTTATACGAAACTGATCCAGACGTGAGATGCAGTTTTTGTATCCAATCTGGTTTTGTTAATTTAGGAGTTCCAAAATATCTTGCTGAATCAATTTTGCAGCTTTTTTGTGTAATTTTATTTGTTAAATTTAAACAATAATTTTGCACTTGTGGTAAAGATTTGGGTAATATAGCATTCGTCATTAATAATTCACATTGTTCCATAGAAAGCTTTCTGCAAATTTGATTCGTTACGCCGTTTGCAGCGTGAATCATTTTTAATAATTTTCCATTTTCAGATTCAAATGGAAATGTGTTGTGTGCCCATGATGGACCCCAATCATCTTGACTTTTAGGCCAATGAAAACCAGCTTGGTGGGCATTGTGGGTCATAGCACTTTTGGTGTACAAGTTTTCGAGATTTGCCACAAACTCTTTCATTAAATAATCTATTCTACGTAATTGCACTCGAGTAATTGAAGTTTGTGATGATAAGTAAAATGCTTCAACAAATAGAGCCCAATGTTTCAAATATTTGTCAGATAGAAATAATTCCATAATAGGAAGACTGTAGTATAAAATCCAATTTTCCCATTCTTTCCCTTTCCAAAAGGCTCTATCGCTGAAGGGCCTAGTTAACCGCATTATTTGATTAGGAACTGAAATTGAATTCAGTAGTTTGTCCACTTCTTTTACTGTTTTTTTAGTCAATGTTTTAGATAATGGTGATTTTTTTTTGCTAAACCAATAATTTGAAAGTTGTTCAGCTAAGCCTAATCGAGCAAAGTGTAAGTCATCGGGTACAAATCCTTCAATCATTTGAAATTTAATTAAATTAATTAGAGGGGACACGTGTTTTACTCCAAACGCGGGATCTTGTATCTTTTTTCTCTTTTCTTCTTCCTCATCTTCTTCACTATCTTCCTCCTCATCATCATGTTCATCTGCTTCTTCCAAATTTCTGTTACAAGAATCTACAATCTCAACACCATTGTCAGCAGGAGTTTGATTTTCATCTTCGTTACTTGTTTCATCTTCATGAATATTGTCATTTATTGGAGATGTAGTAGTATTTTCAGTCAAATATTCTAAACACTTATAAAACTGATCTTCGTTACGATCTTCAGCCATTTTCTTCAACAACGGAAATTTTACACAACCGCCTTTACTTGAAGGGTTTCGAATATATTGTCCCGGATGTAAACACCAAGGACAAGAAAAGTGTCCAGTGTGACCACAAACGCCTTGCATGGGAGCTCGAGCAACTGTATCTACACAGCAACATATTGCGTATGGTTTAATTAACCTTACTTCCCCTTCAATATTACACTCTACACCTGAATTAGTTAAATCATTCATGGTAGTGACGAACCCTTCCATAAGCGCGTTCATGTCTGGTTTAGACTTTCCAAACCACAACGCGCAAACTATCACCTCCTTTGTTCTCACTTCTATTGGTAATTCATTTATCATAATTTGTACTGGGTATATGGAACAAGTACTACTTTCGAAAGTAGGAGCTCCATCACAATTGAAATTAAATGTTACATATTTATTTTGTTCATTAATAGGTAAACTTTGAACGAATTTCCTGTATATTCTTCCATCATAAATATCATGATAATATTCAGGATCGTGAGTTCTGTCTGACATTATAAAGTTGTAATATTTATCATGACGTTCTAAAAGAGATTTTATATTATTTTTTATATCGAATGTCGCAAAAAAACTGTTGAAATTTGGACCATTAACGACAATTTCTTTTTGACAAATATTGCACATCATTTGTCGATCTGAACGAACAAATGCACCAATATAAGATTTACAATCTGGACAAATGCAATGATATTGTACGAAATCTGTTTGAAAAAATAATTTGTCGATGAAATAACGGCTATCCGGTAAAACATTTGACGCGAATATGCAATTAACTGCTTTAAATAATTGCGTAACAGCAGTGTGATTTAAATTTGCAAAAATAGCATATTTAAGAAAAATAAGCAACAACTCTCCTTCATTTAGGACAACTGGTGTTCTTATAACTTCAAATACATCGGGAGACAAGAGTTTCTTTTGTAATTCACTAATTCCATTTTCATTTTCTGGAGCTACAGGATAGTCAAATGCATTTTCATTATTGACGTCATTTTCACTTTGATCATCATCGTCATTTTCTAATGATGAATTTCCCTAAAAAAATATATTCTAATTAAAGACAAAATACTTTTAAGGTCAGAAATTTTAATTATTGGGATTTGTCGGTAATTATGAAAAAGGCATTAAAAATAACAATTTAAAAATATTGTAGTTGTAATTGTATTCGGATTAACATGAAAATTATAAAAAATTCTCGTTTTCAATTTTGAAACTCTTAAAATTAAAAAATCCAAATTGGCGGATTAAATGTGACGGCTAAGATTTTCAAAAATTGCTTTGATTTGCTTCAAAATTTATACTAAGGTGTTCTCAGGATTGATGATTACTAATCTGACATCAGTTTTTAAAAACTCAGAATAGTGGATTAAATAGTGAAGTTTTTTGACGTCGTAGATTACTAATAGATTTTCAGATTAGAATTGCAGGAAAAACATGTTTTTTATCACCAGCTGAGAGCTTCCGATAAAGGAGAGTTAGGTTATTCAAAGTAAAACTTTGGCTACAGTCCTATTATACTTTTTTTAGTTTTATCTATTTACGGAATAATTTTTAAAAACATATTTTAATACAAACAGAGACGTTGCAATTTGTGCAAACAACGTTTGTTCGCTTTTCACGTTCTATTGTAGAACAAAACTAGCAACGTCACAATATTGTAGTAAATTCAAGCAATTTTTGAAAATCTCTTCAGCATTATTGGATCCGCCATTTCCGATTTGTAGAAACTGACATCCGATTCCTTATCAGCTACCCTGGAAACCCCGAGTAACATTTTTTAAGAAAATTCAAATAATGATTGGAAAACTCATCCGACATTTTGAATTTTTTAAATCTTACTCCAAATTCGTAATTATGTACCCCAGAATCATAGAAAAATGAAGTGTTGTTAAAGTTATTTACTAAATGCTAGTGAAATGAATTGTTTGTAACATAACTGGTTTTTTAACAAGCAGTCAACGTCCATATTATTGTTTAAAATAAATAATACAATTTTTTGTAATTTACAATTTTTTTAATTGTACCCGCATCCATTCGGAATAGAAAGCAATTTATTGTAATTAAATTGGTTAATTTTTATAAAAATTACATAAACTTTTGTAAGTGGGACATATATGTCCCGGAGACACGAATGGATTAAACAGATTTTTAAAAACAATTAAAAAGGTAAGTACTTTTTTAAAAAATTTGAGTGTCTACGCTCTAGTATACATAACTTCAAATAAATGTCTATTATGAATATCCCAGGTAGGGGCCCGATGGATAATGCCGATTAGACATCAGATTTGGGTCGACGTTGGTATTCAGTACTAATTTGGTGTCAAAAACCGGTCCAAATGCAAGGTCTGATAGATTTTCAACGTTCTTCCAACATTGATTACCAACAAAGTATCGACAGTAACCGACTTTACATGTTGATACGGATCCTTTGCGGATTGACACCGGAACTCACAATAGAATGACAAAAGTTTGAATTGACACCAAATATGTTATTTTTCAGATGGATCAGATTTATTAAACAATTTTTTCAGCATTTCACATTTTTTCGGGTAATAACTTTCACTTCTACCATTGTTCCAATTAAACGCACAAAACACTTATTTTGAAAAATATTAACTAATGTTTATTTAAAGTCGAAAACTAGTACGAGGTATTTGTATCGATAGTATGTCTGTCCTGTATTAATATTTAATGTCGATGCGGTTCTGACTTTTGATATCGAGTCGACCTCAGCACAATCGTTAAAGTCGGTAAAGCCTACCTGGGAATGTTAATGAATTTAATTATCTGCCCTAATGATATGGCATCATCTACCTTGTCATAAATACGCACGTAGATTTATTAAAAAGTATATATCTATAAGACGTTTCATGTCAATTGGTCCAGAGCTCTGCCCAAAATTGTAAGCAACTAAAATAAACAAACAATATGTCAAAATGTTCGTAAACTAATGCCCTATCAATTGTAAAATGTCAAAATTCAAAATGGCAAATCCAATACAGCGGATAATTTTTGAACATTTTTTTTTATTCGCTTAAAACTTACCACTCGTGCTAGCTTGCAAACACCATCAGATAAATCAATTTTAAACGCAAAAACTCTTTTTGAATGGGCAAATAACCACATTCAAAATACGCAACTTTTCTTTGACAACAAACAACAGCACTTGAGAGTGAAGCGAAAACTTGAAAGGAGATTTTCTCAGGCATCTGCTGTAACAGAAATCCATACTGCTCACTCTTTTATTATAACGCCAGAAAGACAGTTGTAAATATTCAGACATTCAAATGCACCTCAAACAATTGCAGTTATGCAGTATTAAAATACAATTACATAGGTTAGGATGTATTTTGTAAATTTATTTGAATCGGCCGTTTTTAAAGCCAACAAATTATCGAAAATTTGCAAATTATAATCAAATCGGCCACTTTAAAAGGGTCCAAATACTTACATTAGATTCGCTGTTTTAAATTTTAAAAATCTGACATTTGAATATTTGATTCATAATCACTGACCTCGGAAATACTAGTGTTACGATCAAGTTCGCAACTTTTCTACTCACCTAAATTTGAATTATATAAAATCCATTTAATTAATATTAACCTAAAAACACATTCAACATTATTACACAAAAACACATATTAATTTGTTATATATATCGATACTCATAATTTCAGCATATAACAATTTATCAACAACCCACTTTTTAATGGGGTATTTAGCACAAATAATTAAGTATGATATAATTTTCTTTTATTCTTAATATTGAAACCTAAGATGTTTCTGAGTTTATTTAAATTGTTTCGCAATAACAAAGTGTTACATTTCAGATGTTGCAATTACCAAATTCTGCAAGCTGTCAGAATTTTACTTAGCAATAACTAAGTACAATAAACTGCAATAAGGATTTTTCCCTACCTATTTGTCAATCAATAAAAAAAATCGACAAAGGAAAATCTGGGCAGTAGTCTCAATTTATAATTCTAAAATTGACATTTAAGTTATTTGAAGAAAGAATAAAAGTTCACACAGAAATCAAGAACATTGACAGCATATTAATATTAAAGGAAAAAAGCATTTTAAAAGTGATTAATAAAAAGTTGACAACCACATACATATACACACAATTAAAAAAACATATATTGAAATTGCATATATTATTCCGGGAATACTTTAGTCAGATTAAAGAAATTGTTGTATTTAAAAACAATAGGGGTTTTTAAAATATATATTATAAATATTTAATTAATTGATTTTTATTTATTCCTTTTCCAGATATATGTTTATTCCAAATTCTATTTTTATTTCTATGACAAAATTGTTACGTAACTGAAATTAATAGTTACGTATAGGGAAGAGTCCACTACCTTTCTTATTTGCTGAAGAGTAATTTCGTTATCTAAGTGCAATTTGAATTATTGATAAAATAAATTCTTTTATTTTATTTATTTGTTTAATTCGTTTCTTAGCAACTAGAAAATCAAATTATAAGCAAATTCAGTAAATTGTTTAAATTTCATTCGCCATACTGTATCCGACAGTTTGAATTCTGTAAAACTGATATTGGATTCGTCATCAGCGACCTGGAAAACCCCCGAGTGACAAGTTTCAAACATATAAAAAACATTTTCAAAAATTATCCTCCATATTGAATCCGCCATTTTGAATTTAGAAAAAATGACACCGGATTCATCATCAGCGACTCCGAAAACGCCCGAGTGACAAGTTTCAAGCGAATAAAAAAATTTCAAAAAATTTTCAAAAATTATCCGCCATATTGGATCCGCCATTTTCAATTTTGAAAAACTGACACCGGATTCGTCATCAGCGTCCCTGAAAACCCACAAGTGACAACTTTCAAGCGAATTAAATAAATTTTCAAAAAATTTTGAAAAAATATCCGCCATATTGGATCCGCCATTTTGAATTTTGAAAAATTGACACCGGATTCGTCATCAGCGACACCGACAACATTAAAGTATGCCATGACTAATCATTTTTGTACCGTTTTTGAGAGTAATTGATAATTATATTTTCTATTTTTCGAGTCTTTCAGGTGAGGCAGTAAGGACGCCATTTTGAATTTTGCCACTTTGCAATTGATAGGACATTAGTTTACGAACATTTTGACATATCGTTTGTTTATTTTAGTTGCTTACAATTTTGGGCAGAGCTTTGGGCCGGTTGACGTGAAACGTCCTGTATACATATTATATTCTTTAAACCAAATTTGATGCAAATTCTTTACCAAGGACAAAGTGACTGTATTATATATTTAATAAAATGTAAGTATAACAATATTTTTAAAACTTGTTCTTTAAATCATTATTTGAGGACGTCCGCATGAAAATTTAGAATTTCATTGCATGTGTTACTGGCAAAACCACGAAGACTAGGCATTTTGCAAAATGCCTAATATTTTAGGATTTTAATCCGGGGGAGGTAGCCATAGTTTTTTTAAAGTACTGTAAAAATTACAAAAAAGCAATTTATGTTTAAACTTTTATTGATATTTAAACATTGAACGCTTAACTTTAATGTAACGAAAAATAAGAAACAAGTATTAAAAAAAATTTGCGAATATCTCAGAATCTAAAACCGATATAGTGGTCCCTTTCCATGCGGACGTCCACAGTTTATCTCAACATAATTAGAATAGTTCATTTTAAAACACTTTATTTTACCTGATCTATGAGGTTCAAGTTCAAATCCATTAATTGACAATGATTAATCAACACCTGTAATATAATCTATTAGTATTGAAATGATTAAATTTATTTACTAAAAAAACAGTTAAAACTTTTCTTATTGTGTTTTTAGGGTTTCGTGGCCAAGGGCCAAAACCCTTATAGCGATACTTCGGCGTCCGTCCGTAGTTTTTACGTCTTAAGTTTTAAGACAACATAACAACCGTTGCCATGGCAATTGTTGCAATGTTAATGGTTGACCTAACAACCGTTGCTCTAGCTGATTTTTAATAATTAGTGAAAATTATAGTTTTGTGATTTAGTCAAAACATGATTCAAATAACCAAAGATCAAAAGCAAAGTAATGTCTTTGTTTGACGTTTAAAAATTGAAAGGAAATGAATTTAGGTACCAACAATAACTTGTCTAAAATAAACCTCAAAAGTAGTGGATTTTCATAATCGTTGATATATAAAAAGATTAATAGTCAAAAGGGTGGTTCTTATTTAAGCGATGTTTCAAAATCTTCGGTCTCACCCCAAAAAAATAATCAAGGTATAATTTTTTTTTAAAGTTTGAATCAAATCGAACAATTTTAACACGTGCCTCTAGTCGACATAAATTTTAAATGGAAAATACATGTAATTTTTTCTGGACACCACAAAAAGTTTTTTCTAGCTTATACATATTTATTGTTCGATTGGCTTCAAACTTTCAGGAAAATTTTTTTTTTATACTTTGATAAATTTTTTTGTGTAAGACTGAAGATTTGGAAACATCGCCCAAATAAGAATTACTCTAATAGTTACATATATTATTATTTACGAAGGACTATTATAAAATAAAAACGCAAACACCAGCCGGTCACTTTAGTTTACAATATTGATGACTACGACATTCTACATTGGACTGAAGCAAATGTAAATAGAATCTAAGATTTCTTTCTTATATAGACTACTTTAATCAGTCAAATATACTTTATACTCAGTTATATTTAGTTCGTATGTATTTCAAGGTTTATAAAAAAATTTCTTATTACTATTATATAGCTATGGGTTCAACGTAACCCTCGACTTACATTGGCAACGTGCAGTGGTCTAAAGCCTTGTATATACAGCCACGATCTATTTACAAAAATTCTATTCATGTGTTATGAAGAAGATAAATATTCCCCAAATGAAATTTTATTGAACTATTATTTTGACGAAATGTCAATGACTCGAACAGTATTTATAACGAAAGGCCCTTTTTCACGAACTGCTACACGGAAAAAATTTGCCTAGTTGAAGTCCACAACGTTGATAAAAGAAAAAAATTGTTTATTTAGTAAATTAATTAAAAATACGCAGCAATAATGTAACAAAATTATTTTTAAAAAATATTAACGTTTATATTTTAATAAAAATTATTTTACGATTAAATTATAAATAATATTTGAATATATTAAATAAAAATTTTTCGTTGATAAACGTTGTGTATTTCAACTTCGAAAAATTTCAGCACTGTACATAGCGTGTCAAAAATTCTTGTACTTTATTTTGCACGCCATGTATGCCAGTTTTACGTACCTGCGGTACATTATATACAGCGTTTGTGTCAAACGTTACGTCTGCTATTTCGAAAAAGCACCACAGCGGTACATAATAATGAAATGTACTTCTGTCGTCATTGATTTTAAGCATTTGATGTCCCAAAATATTTTCCGTGTATTTTAACAAATTATCATTTTCTCAAAACATTATTTTCGCGAATTGTTATTTGTTTGAAGCTACATGATTACGATTTCTCACTTTTTCGAACAGTAACAATAACTGTAAGAATATGGATACTTTTTCGTAAATCTAATGAAAAACCGTGTAAAAATTTCCTTAAGTTTCCCTAACAATGATTCTAACAATGATTGTAAGTGTGGTGTTATTGAAGGAATAATGACAACTAAAAAATTAAAAGTAAGGGAACTTGAGGGAATAGGAGCCCCTTAAGAATAATTGTTTTAAAAAACCAGCTTATCTTTATAATAAAATACTGTGCTGATTATTATTTCCTACTTATTCCGTTATTTATCTTTAATTATGTTTAGTTAGAAAAAAGAAAATAAATTAAAAATAAAATGTTTTAAATATATTTTCTCCTATTATACAAACTGTGGAATATTGAGAGAAAAAATTCGAACTCGAAAAGTATCGAAGTAAGAAATAAGCATAAAGAATTAAAAATAACATAGAAAACACACCTCACACTCTAATTGTAAGTAGACACGGTGGTCTGGAAGACGGAAAGTTCCGACGAAAAATGTCGCGAAAATCGGCAAACGGGGATGTCTTAAGGTAGGTTTGAACATTACAAATCCGTTCGATTTGGAATCCTAGCTGATCATTTAAACGATATATCGTAAAATCAATCCCAAATGTGAAAATTTAGAACTAATTTTTTTTTAAATTTCAACTTAACAGAAAGGATTGGTACGAATATTAGCATATATGTATTACAAAGTGTAAATAAACAAATAATATTATTGTCTGTTACTTTTTAATATTTAATTCACTTGTATAAAAAAAATGCGAAGAAGTCAACATTAAAAGTTGGTGATGAAACTACTTTATTTTAAATTTTGTACTTCAAAATGTATTATTTATTCAAATATAAATAATCTTACAAAATTTATAACATGGTGAATACTGTTAGTGTAACATAATTATATTCTTTTGCGTGTCACACACAAAAAAATCCATCAGTAATTTTTTAATTAAAAAATAACAACAGTTATTTTTAGTTCAATAACAAAACTATTTTAAAATCAACGTTTATTTTCGTAAACAAAATATTCAAACGTATTGGGCAGAAAACTCTACTACTGCCCTCAATAATCTTTTTGAATATGTTTTAAAGGATCCTTCAGCATCCACCATAGAGTTTAGTTTATACTGATTCCAGGTTTTTAAAAAAGAATGGTGGACACTTTCGCCTGCTTGCTCGGACCAAATTTCTAAGCCATCAGGTCTTCCTAAAAATTTTAGACATTGTTTAAGATGATCCAAAAGTACGTGTACTTTCAAAGTTTCGGTCATTTCAGTAGCTTCATAAGCTTTTTCACTTTTCCTATTTGATTGATCAATACGCTGTAGGAATTTGGTCCGAGCAAGCAGGCGAATGTGTCCACCATTCTTTTTTAAAAACTTGGAATAAGTATAAAGTTAACTTTATGGTGGATGCTGAAGGATCCTTTGAAACACATTCAAAAAGATAATTGAGGGCAGTAGTAGAGTTTTCTTCCCAACACGTTTGAATATTTTGTTTACGAAAATAAAAGTTGATTTTTAAATATTTTTGTTATTGAACTAAAAATAACTGTTGTTATTTTTTAATTAAAAAATTACTAATGGAATTTTTTGTGTGTGACACGCAAAAGAATATAATTATGTTACACTAACAGTATTCACGATGTTATAAATTTTGTAAGATTATTTATATTTGAATAAATAATACATTTTGAAGTACAAAATTTAAAATAAAGTAGTTTCATCACCAACTTTTAATGTTGACTTCTTCGCATTTTTTTTATACAAGTGAATTAAATATTAAAAAGTAACAAATAATAATATTATTTGTTTATTTACACTTTGTAATACATATATGCTAATATTCGTACCAATCCTTTCTGTTAAGTTGAAATTTTAAAAATATTAGGTCTAAATTTGCACATTTGGGATTGATTTCATGATATCTCGCTTAAATGATCAGCTAGGATTTTAAATCAAACGGATTTGTAATGTTCAAACCTACCTTATGACATCCCTGTTTGCCGATTTTCGCGACATTTTTCGTCGGAACTTTCCGACTTCCAGACCACCGTGTAGAAACGATATAGATGGAGCTGTTTCGGTTTATGTATGTACATGTACAATAATACATTTTTCCGTATCTTTACTAAAACTTTGTTAAGAAAGTGATTGTTTGTTTTCGAATGATCTAAACGAATGTTGTCAAACATTGATAATAATTTTTTTATTAATTATAATAACCTTTGTCATGATATTTCATCTATTTCACTTAATTTGATAACTTGACGCCTATACGCGCCCAACTACATAGAATGCACAATTTTATCGCCATTAAAATTCGCAATTCGCTTCACGAGATTCGAACGTAATACCCTATAACATAATATTTTTAACAACTAACCGCCACGGCTAAATCTACATACACAGTACTCCTGCAAACGACACGATTAGCTTTGTCTGCTTTAAAATTAAGGACCGTGCCAAAGTAGAAAACGACCCTTATCGAAACTTTTAATTCATTTTATGAATTAGAAGTTTTACAGAGGAAATTAGCTAACAAAAATATTCACTAAATATTAAAAAACACTGATTCTAAATAATAACTTAAATCAAAGAATTTTCTTGATTGTAAACATCAGTGACATCGACTGAATGATGAATGCTTGATCAGCCATATTTGATGCGCATTGTGAACTGCGCATACTACTGAAATTAGCGAGTTCACGATTTTTTTTGCAAATTTGGATCTCTACTTTTGACGAACTACTTGTCCTTAACACAGTATGTTAAAAAATCATTAACTTTCTTTCATTTTTTTTGACGTTCGTCATTTCGAATCAAAAGTGTATGAAAATGTAAAAATTTTGTGTCCCATCTAAAAGATATATACAAGTTGACGGGAGATTCGTGAAATTCTTTTTCCATTAATTTTTGGAATTTGTCCACCTATATTTGGAATCTATTACATTGTGGGTTCTAGTGGGGGTTTATACTATTCCTCAATGTTTCTCGAGCGTAACAAAAAATACTAGGCCTAAATCAAATTTTCCCTTTCATTACACGGCTAGAAATAAGGAAATACAGCTAAGATCCTATCGAAACCCAACTCAAAATTATACACGAGAAGCCTTACTTAATGTAAACACAAGTAGAACATCATTTGAGCTCAATACACATTTAAATTTTTTCGAATTTTTTGAAAAAGTCATAACTTCTGTTTAAGGTAATGTTTTTAATCGGTTATGGCTATTACTTTAACTTATTTTATTACATAACCGCCTGCCAAATTTCACTTTCATCAGTTATATCGTTTTTTAATGATGCGTAAACAAAGTTTGTATGCATACAGTTAATTTTTTAAAACATTTTAAAAATTTTAATGTCAAAAAAATATGAGAATTTCAAATTTTGGAACAATGTAGAGATAGAATTCTTATTATATTTATATAGATTACCAGGCAACATTGTGAGCCAATGTTGTCAATATTGAGTTCAAATGTTATGCTACTTGGAAAGGTGTAAATGTGCATGCAAACATAAGAGTATTTAAAATTGTTAATAATGGAGAAAAAGTTAAATTTAAACTCTTTATTTGTAATCTCCAGCTAATGTTATAAGCCTGAGAATCTCTGAACTTGACATAATTAACAATTAAAATTTTTGACCTATTTGTGATGTTATTAATTTACAAATGATTAAAAAATAAACCTAAATAACAGTTTTATATAATTGACAGCAAAACAATCAAAAATAAAAAAAAATGTTAGTATATAATGTAATATGGTAAAAATTTATCTATACATTCTTTCTCAAGTGGGCCACCCCTTCTCTTCATTTCAGATTTAATTCAGAAACCTTGTATTACAGCTCAAATTAAAAAAAAAAAAAAAATCAGCTTTCTAATGCTGTTGGTCCCTTTTTGAAATATTAATTTTCTAATTAACTATGGAAGATTTAGTAAAAAAAACTCTGAATCCAATTCTTTTTCATGGTAAAAAACGAAAAAAGTCAATTTCCAAGGCTCTATAGGGCCTACAATATTTAATTATGTGAGAAGTTAACAAAATTTTATATTATTTCCTAAAATTTAAAATGGCGGTTCCAATATGACGACCTGAATGTAAAAAGTTTATCATTTTTGTTCAAACTCATGATACATGGGATTTTTGGAACGCTGATGACGAATTTGGTATTAATTTTTCAAAATTCAAAATGGAAAATCCAAAATAGCAGACTTAAAATTTATAAAATACTAAATGTTATCTATTACAGAAAGGTTCGGAAGTCTTTTTTTAGTACTAGAAAGAAATTTAAAATTTTTTCTTCTATAATCAAACTTTCCATTAGGATTACAGCAACGATCTGTATGCAGTTTAGGCATGACTAGCGAAAATAGCAAAACTCAAACACACTGATTTGTTTCTTTAATGTTTTCATATTAATAAAAATTAGATACGATTAAATGAGTACCAAATTGAAAAATTAAAAATATAATGGTCTCTTTAAAAGAGAGGGTATTATATTTAAATTGATTATATTGTATATAAATTATAAATATAAATGATTAAAAAAATTTAAAAATATAGTAATTAATGCTATTACGTTTTTCATTTTATAGCTTTATTAGTGTATACAAAATTTTTCCACGGGAAGCTCTGAACAGACATTCATTTGTTTTAAATAGTCATTTGTTAATAACGTTGTCATAGCACCATATAGCACGCAGATAACATATTGTGCAAAAGCTTCGTTGCAGATTTCTTTTACGGAAAAAGGTGATTTATTCATTTTGCATTTCTTTAAATATATATTTTATTAAACAGCTTTTGCTTTCCAATTGCGTAAAGAATAATTTTTGTCAATTTTCAGTTTGTTTTTAATATTTATTGCCTTTAATTGACATTCGTTAATTCAGTTATTTAGGTCCATGAAAAAGGTTCAGTACAGTTCTATCTGAAAAACTTTTACAAACTATTTAATTTCTTTATTTTGCATTTCTTTAATCGTAACTATTTGTTTATCAATGTAAAAACCTTTAATAAAAAAATTAGTGTGTTCCGGCTTTTGTTAAAAAACTGTTTTATTGTTAATTCCGCATTTCTTTAATAGTTTGTAATTCAGTAATATTTAGTTTTTAAGTTTGAGTTTTGTTATTTTCGTTAGTCATGCCTAAATTGCATACAGATCGTTGCTGCAATCCTTATGGTAAGGTTAGTCATAGAGGAAAAAATTTAATCTTGTTCGAAATCGTTCATGGGATTGCAACATGAGCTTAGATAGCAGTGCATCATAAAAAGAAATTGATACTAATGCAGGTAGTTTAAAGTATGTTCAACATGATTCATTTAATGGAAATGTAAGCATAATTAGTAGTGCATCTTCTGCATCCATTAGCTTCACCTATACTGATATTAGTCATGAAAATGTAAGATTACCTCGGGAAATCAAATTAGAAAGTCTTATGGATGAATTAAAAGAAAAGTTTTCAGGTTTAGATAAAAAACTACTGGAAAATCATTGCGTGCTTTAACTCTTCAAAAATTGAATGATTTTTACAACAATGATATGAACGATAGAATACGCCGGGAATAAAGGATGTGATTTCAGTAAAAGTTGATGGTGTAAGAAAGTCAGTTCAAAAACGATTATTGCTTCTAGATTTGAAAGGATTGTTCAATAAAAACAGAGATGAAAATAAGAATTTCCTCTTAAGCTTTAGCAAATTCGCACAACTTATACCAATGCACTGCATACTCATGGGTGCTGCTGGAACGCATTTGGTTTGTGTGTACACATTGCATCAGAATGTCAAACTCATATTAGATGCAATTAATGTGAAACATCTCACACAGAATATTAAGCAAGAAGCAAGATCAGAGTGTCATTTGGGTGAATGTACAGATTGTCCAGATACGTTGAAAGTTTCAAGATTTCTTTTGCAACTATTACACGATAATAATATCTTCAATGTAACATTCAGTTCTTGGACATCAACGATAGGTCACTTTTACAAACACAAATTCTAGAATCTAAAAAATTTGTTAAACATTTGTGAAAAAAACTGCTGGTATTGAAACCACATGCTTTTATATCAAAACAACAAGCGCAATATTTTGAAAGCGCAAAAGCAAACCTTTGTGCTGGTGACGCATCACAAGGTTTTCACTACAATAACGAGATCAGTGTACGATGTTCACAGTTGTTTATTACTTCCTTGAATATAATGAAATAAAGCACAAAAGTTTAGTATTTCTATCAGAATACCACTCACGATTCAGCAGCGGTATACACTATTCAAACGCTATTGTTACCTGAAATAAAAAATCATGTGAATGTTAAAAAGATTATTTGCTTCAGCGATGGTGCAAAACAGCATTTCAAAAATCGATTCCAAATTTGTAACCCAATGAATCACGAAAAAGACTTTAATGTTAGCGCTGATTGGCATTTTCATGTTACCGTAGACGAGAAAGGTGCTTGTGATGGAGTAGAGGCTGTTTTTAAAAGAGAAGTTGTACGTCGAAGTCTATTAGCTAAACCAACTGAAGCTATTCTAAATCCTATTTCACTTTACAATTAAGGCAACGAAAAATTTCATTTAAATCTGTTAATTTCTTTAGTAAAGTAGAGCACGATAGAAAAAAGAGATTTTAAAATTCGAGATTTAGAAATGCTCCAGCTATTCCACAAATACAAAAAAGTCATTCGTTCGTAGTAATTTCACAAACGGAATTATTAATAAAACGAGATTCAAATATTTTTAAAGAACTTAGATTTTCAAAATAAATGAAGATAGTTTGTATTGTGTAAACAGTTCACTATATTCGTCAACCTAAAAAAACTCGAAAAACAAAAAAGCAAAAGTAGCGAAACCTAGATTCATACAGAAACCACTCCAAATGAGAGAGACTAGGAAAACTCACACAAAGAATCCAATTTCTTAAAATAATTTGTCATCGATATTTCTTTAGAAATTTTGAATTTCTAATACTAATCCATAGTCGGCGATCCCAAAAACATTCAGCAAATCTGATAAATTTTTTATTTCAAGTCAACCCTGTTTGATCAGTTATATTGAATTCTAAAAAGCTGACATCAAATTCATTATCATAGACCCCAAAACCCCCCGAGTAACAAATTTTAAGCGTATCCAATCAATCTATAATATATTATGTACGCCATTTTGGATCCGACGTTTTAAATTTTAAAAATATGATATTAAATTCGTAGTTTCAGACACCAAAAACCCCAGAATGACGAATTTTAAACAAATCCAAATGATTTTTTAATTTTACGTCAACCATAATGGATCTACCATATTGAATTTTAAGAATCTAACAACAAATTCGTAATCAGCGATCCCAAAAACCCTCAGTAACAAATTTTGAGCAAAGGCAATTTATTTTTAATTTTTAGAGTCAGCAATTTTGGATTTGCTATTTTGAATTTTGAAAAATTATTACCAAATTCGTCATCAGCGGTCCAAAAATTCCATGTATGATGAGTTTGAACAAAAATGATAAACTTTTTACATTGTGGTCGCCACATTGGATTCGCCATTTTGAATTTTAGGAAATAATATAAAATTTGGTTAATTTCTCACATAATTTAATATTGTAGGCCCTATAAAGTCTTGACATTTGACTTTTTCTTCGTTTTTTACCATGAAAAAAAATTGGATTCAGAGTTTATTTCACTAAATATTCTATAGTTAATCTGAAAAATAATATTTCAAAAAGGGCCAAACGTCATGAAAAAGCTGACATTTTTACCTTTAATTTGAGTTATAATACAAGGTTTTTGAATAAAATCTGAAATGGAGAGAAGGGGTGTCCCACTTAAGAAAGAATGCCTCATATATTTAATTCAGATATAATTAAAAATATTTAAACATTTTTAAAATATTTTTTATGAAAAATAAATGTTTTTATAAAATGATCACAAAGATAATATACTCTTTATAATATATATATAATTATACAAAAATTTAAAATAGGGATTTGTAAGAGTATTTTATTGCACGGAAAGTTAATTGAAATTATATTCCATCAAGTGATGAGACTCTGGGTCAAATGCATATCTTGACTTAAGAAGAAATATAAAAAATTTTACATGGTCCAGAAACTCGATTTAGAAAATTTTCGGTACTTGTTCGCTAAATCTAGAATAGCGAAACAATTTTAAAGTCATATTTTGATTGATAAACAGGTCTGTACATCTCCGGGCACGGAGCCCACAAATAAAATTCCGTTAAATCGAGAATCACTACATCGAGTTCCCGGAAAGAAATTTTTTTCGAAAAAGTCCGAAAATTAATTATTTAGACAAATAAACTATTTTGGAAATAATAATAAATGTTTCATCCTATTCTGTTAAAATGCTTTCTAGTATATTGCTAACCCAGTAATGGGTTAGCATGAAACAACTATATGCAAATTTCATCTTTGTTGCATGGTACAGAATCGTTATAGAACTATTAGACGAGACCCAGTGGGCACAGACATCCGTGGGATATCCTTTTCAGAATATTCTTAGGACATTGTAAAAAACATATTTATAATATCGTAAAATTATCTTAACAATGTATTTAAAAAGATATCTTGAAGATATTAATTTTTTATTTATTTATGAAAAACAATTTCCAATACAGAAATTGCTTTTATGTAGCATAAATAACAAAAATCTTGAGCGCTGAGATGAAATATTAATATTTATTTTAATATATGTCTGGCTTGAAGGTAACCAAATGTGTCGTAAGGATTGAGACGGAAAGTATTTTTATAAATTAAATAAAACGTGAACTGAAATATGAATACTCTCCTTCACCCGGCGCGACCTGATTCAAATCTTCCGAGGTTCTAATTTTACAAAATAAAAAATACGCAAACGCCAATTAATTAACATAAATTAACAAAGACCAAATAAATAAATTCATGTACAAGATTATGTACTTGATAATATACATGACCTTGTACATGATAAGGTTGTTGAAATTGAAATAGCATTTTCGGATTTCAAAAAAGTAAGGGTATCTCCACTTTTTTTAGAATCTTAAGACCATCACAACTTTCTTTTTGAGGTCTTTATCCCTGCTTTTTTAAAAATCCTGACGTTTTAGACAATTTTAGGACTATAAATCATGTTCAGCGAACAAAAATATATTAAAAGCTACTTTGATATCGAAAATAAGAAAAAAGTAAAATAAAAAACAAGCATATTTTTGAGAAAGTTTGACTACAGTACTTTTTCCGTAACAATTTATTTCTGTGAATCGAAAAGATAATTTATTTTAATTTTAAATAAATTATAAACCGCATTTGTGCATTCTATTAGGGTTGATTAATGAATATTAAATATATTACCTCATCTTCTTCATCACAATCAACAATTGTAGGTTCACAATCACTCGTGGAAATCTACATCATAAATTAATGTATTTATTAGGTATATATTTTATATTAAAATTATTTTCATTTTACAAATAGAATTTTACAACAAATATACTCCATTGCGTCAGAATTTTTTTCAAATCACAAAAACATACAACAATTTATGAAATGCAGACTTTTTTAGAGATTGAAACATAATGTTGAAATGTCCCACCTTGCTCAAGATTGCACACTAACATTTATATATAATATGTTTGTTTTTATATTATATATTTATATATAATATATAAATTTGTTAATATTTAACATAAATGCTAACAACATGTGACTGGGACATTTTAAATGTTTATTTTTCGACGACTTCTCGCTTAAAATATAAAATTAATTGAGCTACTTTTTTGTAAATAACTCTAAAATATGATTAAAAAAGGACAATGTGGTGTAGAAGATTATATAATTCAAAATTAATTATTATAAAACACTTTGAATTTGGTAAAAAAAAGTGAGGTTAGGATTGACCATCCCAACTAATAATTTTAAAGTGTTTTATAATAATTAATTTTTTAATTATCAAATCTTCTACACTACACTGTCCTTTTTTATTACATTTTGGAGTTATTTACAAAAAACTAGCTCAATTAATATAATATTTTTCGAACAAAGTGGTCGAAAATTTAACATTGAAAATGTAACAGTCACATGCTGTTAACAGGTTTTTGATGTTGAAAGAAAATTCTGACCTTACATTTGTCTTTAGCGTAACAAATATTTAAATGGAGTACTTGAAAAATGCATACATAAACAGCTAATTTAACTGAGGCAAGGGTTATTTTCTGGTTAGAAAAATGTAAAGGCACACTCACACCTTTTCTGACTGCCTGCCTGCGTAGACAGCGGATCGCTTACTCCTTGCTTTTCCTTAGCCAACCGAGCCGAAAATAGGTGTCAATTTTAAACGCAATTAGAATTAATTTTTGTTTTAAACGCCAATAATTAATAAAAGCGGGTTTAAGAATGAGCAAAAATTGCAATAAAATTAATATTTTTATATAAATTTACTTATTATTAGGCTGCGTTTGTAAAAGAAAAAATAATGTGTATTGTTTTTGTCATTGCCAACTGTCAGGGTCAATTACACTACACATTACAGAATTCTCTACATATTATTTTCTCTGTTGCAAATATGAGTATATGAAATAGCTACTTGACCTTGCTACGGGGTCCACAGCACAGACCAACTACCAAAACGACCAAAAGAAATATAGCACACGCTACGGAGAAAACAGTTCAACTATCAAAACGAAACTCACCAATATAACCCAAAATACAATTTTTACAGTTTTAACAATATATTGCTTGCTTATACAGAGGAAGTATTGTAATACCAAAATTTTTAAGGTTCGATTTTTCAACACATCTTTATGTTATATGACCTCAGGAGTTCAAAAATGACATTTTTAAAAAAATAAAATCAGAGTACTTTGAGATAGATTAATAAAGTTTAGCTATATATTTTTTTGTTTTTTAAACTTTCAAAAAAAAAAACGTTTTTTGCCTATAACTTTAAAAAACTGTAAGCACACTTATAAATGTTTTTCTCTAATTTTATAGAGTTTTATTAGATGCATCTTTTGAGCCCTCAATGAACATTCTTCGTCTTTATTCACAGGAGATATTAAACTTTTAAAAATAAAAAATTTTGGAAAATAAGACTTTTTTGAAAATTTTGTTAAAAATGTAGAAATAACTTCAAATCTATAGTTACCAACTTGTAGAGCATTAAAAAATGATTCGATTGACCTAGTTTTAAAGATGATTTGATAAGGAATAAAGAAGTTATTGATGTTTTAAAAAACAGAAATTGTGAAAGAAACTTTTGTATGTGGAAGTATTAAATAAAAAGAAAAAACTATTACAGCAATTGAGAATAATTGTTCAAAATTTATACTCTATTATTATTAACATTTCTATGAGGAAGCAAAATGTTCATGAAATGAACACAACGAGCTTTACGAAAACGATAGAACTGAGCACCAAAATTATAACAAAAATGTATAACTTGGAAGCGGTTGTATTTAAGGATGCGTTTGCAACAGAGAAAATAATATGTTGAAAATTGTGTAACGTTTAGTGTAATTGCCCCTGACAGTTGGCAATGACAAAAACAATACACATTCCAGTGGGCATAGTGCTGTCTAAAAACCGTCTTAAAGACGTATCTTTTTGTCCACAGACAATTCGGGGACAATGGTGGTAATGTCTCTGAATAATCTAAAATATGTTCTATGTCTGGTCCAAAAGACGTCTAAAGTACGTCCAAAAGACATAAAAGGGACGTCTAAAAGACGTCTTTTGGACATTCTTTTTACATTCCTTCAGATCTTAACCCTTTAACGACGAGATGTGCTGCTTTTCAACATGAATTTCAAACGCCTACAATTAGTAGAAAGAAGCCATAAAATTAGTCAAAAGTCCATATCCTACTATTTTTGGTGTCGCTCTTTCGAATGGCGTGGTCAAAATTTTAAAAAAATGATATTAAACCCTTCTTTTTTTAAATACTTAAAAATGTCAAGTTTCTTGAAAGGAATTTTTTTTTAAAGAATTTTTTTCTCCGCCATAACATTTTTTAAATAGAACAAAAATTAGCAGAAATGTGTTCCCGATAGTTGTACTTGGAAAATATCCATTTCTAATTTTTATTTTTTAGATTTTGAATTTAAAATGGCGCTTGAAGGACAAAAAAATTTCCTAATTTTACGTAAAATTACAAACTTTTTAAAAATTGCTCAAATCTAATTCAAATTTGTTTCTCGGGGGTTTTCGGGGTCGCTGATTTTGAATATGAAGTCGCTTTTAGCCTTTAAATAATTAAAGTTGCCCGATTCTTACCACGACGAGGTAGGCGATATAGAGAATTATTTTTTATGACTTTTTCAGTGACTTAATTTTTTTTGTTTTTTTTTGTTTTTTCAATTTTATAATTTACTTCTTTCAACTTTTTATTAAAAACTATTAATTTGTATTATGCGTTTTTTTGAAGCAATTGTCACAATAATGTAACTTACATGTTTTGCAGTATTTCCTTGTTCAGAAAAAGAAAGTACAAAATTTTTGGCTATGTGCATCAGCAAAGTTTATTTGAACAAAGTAAGAACTGAAAAAGTAAAAAAAAGTGATTCTCTATATCGCCTACCTCCTCGTGGTGAGAATCGGGCAACTTTAATTATTTAAAGGTTAAAGGCGACTTCATATTCAAAATCAGCAACCCCGAAAACCTCAGAGTAACAAATTTCATGCAAATCTCAGTATTTTTGGAAAATTTAGCCGCCATTTTGAATTTTTTGAATCTGACTTTAGATTCGTAATCGCAGCGACCCCTAAAACCGCCGAGTAACAAATTTCAATTAGATTTGAGCAATTTTCAAAAAGTTTGTAATCTTACGTAAAATTAGGAAATTTTTTTGTCCTTCAAGCGCCATTTTAAATTCAAAATCGAAAAAATAAAAATTAGAAATGGATATTTTCCAAGTACAACTATCGGGAACACATTTCTGCTAATTTTTGTTCTATTTAAAAAATGCTATGGTGGAGAAAAAAATTCTTTAAAAAAAATTGCTTTCAAAAAACTTGACATTTTTAAGTATTGAAAAAAAGAAGGGTTTAATATCATTTTTTGAAAATTTTGACCACGCCATTCGAAAGAGCGACACCAAAAATAGTAGGATATGGACTTTTGACTAATTTTATGGCTTCTTTCTACTAATTGTAGGCGTTTGAAATTCATGTTGAAAAGCAGCACATCTCGTCGTTAAAGGGTTAAATAGGTCTTTTGAACAAGTGTGCCCACTGAGATTACACTACAAATTACACATTTTTTTTTACAAACGCAGCCTAATAATAGTACACGGAGAGAAATGTGTTACGAATAATGCTAGAGACATGTTGATTCGCTTTTTACATAGACGTCTGCACTTAATTTTGCAAAGACCGGTGCTAACTTTGCACAGCTTGTTGCCCACTTGTGCTACAGTTGCTCAAATCCATGAAAAATCAGTATGGATTTCTTGCAATTTAAGCACGGTGGTGTGTATGCGCTTTTAGTACGGCCTGCTCGTGCGCTAAGAGCAACAGATTTTTCTCCGTGTAGATAAGCTCATTCTTAAACCCGCTTTTAGTAATTATTGGCATTTAAAACAAAATTAATTCTAATTGTGATTAAAATTGCCACCTATTTTCGGCTGGGTCTGCTATAGAAAAGCGATGTGTGAGTGCGCCTAAAAACTTAATAGGGGAAAGGCTAGAAGACTAGGAGAAAGGCTTGCAAGCGCGTATCCACGGTGGGGCGAAAGAGGCGGTCGCCCCCCGAAACACACTTACTCACAGTCTAATGTTAGGTATTAATATATCTATGCCTTGATTACTATAAGGCTTTAATTTATGAATCGACCCCCCAAAATTTGCTTTTTAATCCGCGCCTGCCGACTTGCAGGTTGTCCCACTTACTTTTTTTTATTCTAGAAGTACCATTATTAAAAATGCGACTGTTATTGTTGTCAAATCGACGCCTCCCGTTCATATAATGCTTATTGAAAAACGAATACAAGATGATTCTTATTCACTTTTTGGTGCAAGACAATGCTTATTCGATTTTTTGTGCAATAAAATGCTTATTCAAAATTGTGTGCAAAACAGTTGCCACTGACAGAACAATAAATGTAACCCTAAATCTTCCTATTAATATTAAATTGCAATTAAATATCTGAGAATTTTAGTACGTGTCTATTGTTATAAGAAACTTTAAACACGGATCCTATCACACGTATTAAAAAATATTTTTTAAGCAATTGCAATTATAAATTATACTGAATTGAAAATTTTATAAAATTCATAGAATAAGCTTATTTCAGAATGTACATTTTCGCATAGAATTTTGAGTAAGCATTTTATTGCACGGAAAATCGAATAAGCATTGTCTTGCACCAAAAAGTGAATAAGAATCATCTTGCATTCGTTTTTCAATAAGCATTATATGCTTATTGAAATGATTAGTTTTTACTTTTGGAGCAAAAAAGGCAATATAAATGTTCTTGTTAAACAAATTCTGAAATTAACTTGTGGAAAAATAGAAAAAAATACTTAAGTGTAACCTATGTATTTAATAAAATTTAGACTGATGACGTTGGAAACCCTAGCCAACCAAACGTCGCTCTTTTAACAACACACTTTTAAATTTGTATTCAAATCTTACCTTCCCAAGATCATATACATTATCAAAATTAATAAAATTTGTAGTTTTTAGTTCCTCTTTCAGGTGATATGCTCATATAAAGTAGTTTCCTTTTTTGAATGAGTTATGAAAAAAGCTTAGGTATGGCAGCCTGCAAGCCTTTACCCTAAAATTTTTCATTCTCATTCTATAACGCAGCAAAAACAAGCATCTTTTATCTTAGAAACCAATGTATTTTAAGATACTTTTGATAATTTTTTGCAAACTGACACACCGATTGTAATATCTCATTTAGAACATACAATTTTCTAAAGTACTTACTGTTTCTAGATTTCTTTTTCTATGATCTTGTAAAGTTGAACGAGGTACGTCTTGCTCATCATTATCAAGCCATAATTTATATCTTTTTTTAATCCCTTCCATTTGTAATATATAATTTTATAGTTATTTCGAATTAGAGTACAGAGGCAATAAATATTAGTAGTGTCAGTAAGATTTATTTTCTACTTTTCTGGAAGTAAATATTGCAATTTCTATAATAAAAATTACTAATAGTAATTATTACAGTATATCAACTATTAAAAATTGTAACAGTTATAATATAAATTACTTTAGGATTTTCAATTTTATTATATGATCATTTCTGAAGTTTAGTGAATTCTAAATTCATTTTTACTTTCGAAAGTTTCTAAATATCATACTAGTAAAATTCACTAGTATAAATTTTAATAAATAATAAAGTTTGCTTCTGCGAAAAGAAATTTTGTTCCAATAAAAGTAATCCGTATCATTACTACTCAAGCAGAGAAATATTTACTTTTGGTCTCTAAAAACCAATGTGCCTATTTTTAAACTTGTAAAGCTTGCATATATTTAATTTCGAATGACAAAGACCTGACAATAATCCACACTGTTTCGGACAAATTACAGATACGTCGGAAATCTGTCCAATTTTTTAACCAGGAACTTATTGACGTAATCACACATACTTCAAATTTGACATGCTTTATTTACACATATAAATCTAGTTCCCGATCGAAGGATTTTTATCATGCAAAATTTTTTTTTCAATAGCTGAGAATCGACAAAATTTTTTTGACGAAAATCATACTTTTGACTTTGACAGGTCGACATTTTGTCAAATATATATTTTTTGAATCCTTCGATCGTGAACTAGATAATTTTATAAAATATAAATCAATTTCATTTTTGCATTTCTGACTATTTTTATTTTATTTTTTTTTTATTTTTTTTTTTTTTTTTTTTTTTTTTTTTTTTTTATTTTTTTATTTTTATTTTTTATTTTTTTTTTTCTATTTCAAGAATAGATATTCTTGAAGAATGCGTGCCTTCGCAATCCATGTTTTTTCCGAAGGCGTTACTTCAACAGCTCATATCATCGTAAGTTTCTAACAAAAACCATTTACTTTTTTTTAATTTAAGTTTTATACATGTACTTTTAGGTAATAAATAGTATTTTTTTAAATTTTCATGGTTTACAAGAAAAAAATTCTTCAAAAAGGGTCTGTTTTGGCCTTACAACTGGCACGTGATAGCCTAAAAGTTGTTCAGCTACAAACCAAAGGCGGCATCCTTACTACTGTGGTGCACTTCTCACCATCATTTTGAAGTGTTACACGCCCAAACTTGAACCGCAGCAACCTAAAAGTACAGTCGTGTAGGATGCATGCAGTATTTGTTGCATTAAAAATTTAGAATAAAGGTACAATAAACATTTAATTGATTTAATATATTATTTACTAAAAAAAGTAACTAAAAATCGTACTTTCCACTTTCTTTATTTTAATACAACAATGATCCAAACACATTTTTTCTATTTTAAATGCGTTTAAGACTCTAAGAAAACAAATTATTTGAACTAAACAAATTTTGTTTAAATCAAACTTAAAATATATTTTCTATATAGTCAAACATATTTTCTTGTTCATTTTAAGAAATTATATATTTAAATTAAGCATGTCACGTACCTGACAAATTGACCCTATTTTTTTAGTTTTAACTACACTGAGATACCTTTGGGAGTTTCGCAGACTTTCGATAGGCTGCTGCTGACCATTCGTCAACATTTTTTTATCGATTTTTAGCTATTTAGAAAAAAGTTTTGCATGAAAAAAATCCTTCTATCGGGAACTAGATTTATATGAGTAAATAAAGCATGTCAAATTTGAAGTAAATCGGTTTAATTGTTTTCGAGTAATCACTGTCATCGACTTTGGAAATGTCATTTTAAGAAAAACGTATTTAAAGTTTTAATTTACTTTTTTTGTTCAGAAGAAATTTTTTTCAAAGTCACAAAATAATAGCAAAAATAATAATACATTTCTAAATATGTATACTTTAAGAATGTGCAAAAAATAAAGAATAGATTTTTCAAAAGTTACAATTGGTGTACTCCCTTTAAAACCACACAGTACCGAAACTTTCTCAAAAATTTATTAATGATTTACGTATAAACTTTGGTGTATTTACTTTCAAAGTTTAGTAAAAATTGTATAAAGATTTAAAATAATATCTAACTTCAATAAATGTTTAGCGTTAAAGTGACATTTTATTCTATTCAACTAATAATTAATATTTATTATTAAGGGGTTACAAGACCTTGAAATTATCAAAAAATTGAACATTTTTTAAAAATTAAAGTACGTTGTAATGGAAACTTTAAAAAGCGTTTTTCTTAAAACGTTATCCTCCTTGGAGGATATAAAATGAGAGCATTTTTCAGCATTTTTGAAAAAAACAATATATATATATATATATATATATATATATATATATATATATATATATATATATATATATATATATATATATATATATATATATATATATATATATATATATATATATATATATATATATATATATCGTTTCCTCCAAGTGAAATGTACGTATGTTTAAAAAACATTTTAGAAGTTACGTATCTTACACGTTCGTTTAGAAACAACATATATTTTTTGTGTAAAAACGACATATCTCTGACAGTCGCTTTTGAAACTTCTAATGTATTTAATAATATTATATTTTTAAGGAAAAAAATTAAATTATTATTGAAAATATACATTTTCAATATTTTTCGTAATTTCTAAAATGTTCTTTAACATTCCACTTGGAGTGAACAATATATATGTGACGCGACACGAGAAAAGGGACCTATCGCCGCAAAAGAGAATTTTACAGGGGGAGTATTTAAAGCGACGCCATGCGCAGAAAACACGTGTATCTACGCGCATATGCTTAACTTTCTGGCTTAATATTATTAAAACTATTAAAGTTTTTCAACTTTTGATTTTTTCACGTGAAAGAGCAAAAGGAAATTTATCGAATAGCACCATAATCTTAAAATCGATTTTTTTAACGATAGGTCCCTTTTCTCGTGTCGCGTCACATATATATATATATATATATATATATATATATATATATATATATATATATATATATATATATATATATATATATATATATATATATATATATATGGGCAATTCCACGTGAGATTTTAGTCGACCTCTTAAAATCGGCCAAAAAAATTTTTTTTCTATTCTGTATCGACAAAAAAACAGATACGTATTTTTTTATTTTTGTTTAATTGTCAAAATTTTTGAGTTATGAATTTTCGAAATTTTGCATTTTTAATCATAGACCTATATTTAGTTGCTTATAAGTCCGAAAATATTGAGTTTAGAAAAAAGTTGTCAAAGAACGAAAGTTTTATTTTTCTTTCGACTTTTAGGAAATGAAAACAAAAAATTTTTTTTTCATTTTTTATTAGGGGAGAATGGGGAGTTATGAAGCATGGGGAGTTGTGAAGCACGGCCATAGATCTCGCATAGTAATTGTTTTGATAGATGTTATTTACTGTCAACATTTTTTCTCCTAATATCTTCGTTTTGTAATTGGATTCATTCCGATAGCAGATATTTTGCACATCTTTCAAGACAGCGTGTTCAACCTTTCGCTTATAAAGTTTTTTTGAGTGTTCCTTTTTGTAGAATTGTTACAAAAATTTTTAAACAAATCAAAAAGGTAAGTTCACCCATAATAAGAAGCAATGATTATGTTTTTGATATTCAAAAGGTTTTATGCAAAAACATTCGATGTGTTCTGACATTCAGTGAATTTCGAAATAGTAGCAAATGGGGAGAAATGAAGCACATTAATTGGGGAGATGTAAAGCACGACAAATATGACAAATGTTAACCTGAAATCGTAATTTATATGCGTATTACGCAATATTTATAAACAAATCGAATATTTAGTGCAATTTGGAGAATTTTTTCAATTACTTTTGTTATTTTTCGTGACCAAGCAGTCCATTTGAAGTGTGCTCGTGCACTGGTTATACTTGTATTCATTGCAAATCGGAATGATAAACAATTTTTCACATTTAATAAATAAAAGTTTTTATTACATAATAAATATAATAATTCGTTATTTTCTTCGATCTCAATAAAGAATATTTACCAAAAAATATAATTTTCTGCGAGTTTTAGTAGTGCTTCACAACTCCCCATGATTTTTAAAACCTTGACAAAACAGCTTTTTGGTCCAACTGAAAAAAATTGTCGATTATATTCTATTTCATGCAAATCCTTCAAGCAGTAAGCATATTTGAAAAACCTCTAGAGATTCAAGTGGAGAAAATTTGAAAAAAAAATTTTTTTTGAAGTTGCAACTCATAAACAAAGCGTGCTTCATAACTCCCCATTCTCCCCTAAAAAATAAAAAAATTTTATAAACAAATTAATTTTTTTGAACTGTGGGTATGATTAATTTTTAATTTTCTTTTTTTAAAACATACCTGTAAATGATAAGAAGGTTTTGCAAAAATTTTTAGAGTGGGCCTGACAAGTTTAATGGGTTAAAAAAAATAATTATGCTGCCCTTGCAGGTCGAACGCTTGCTGCGCAATGGGATTTTTTACAATTTAATATTAAAAATTGTCTAGAGCCTTCAAATCTAATAATAATTAAAATCCGATGAAATTTAAAGGCTCTAGACAAATTTTAATAGTAAATTTTTAAAAAATCCCATTGCGATGCAAGCGTTCGACCTGCACGGGCAGCTTAATTATTTTTTTAACTCATTAAACTTGTCAGGCCCACTCTGAAACTTTTTGCAAAACCTTCCTATCATTTACAGGTATGTTTTAAAAAAAGAAAATTAAATATTTATCATACCCAAAGTTAAAAAAAAATTAATTTGTTTATAAAATTTTTATATTTTTTTAATAAAAAATGAAAAAAAATCTTTTGTTTTCATTTCCTAAAAGTCGAAAGAAAACTAAAACTTTCGTTCTTTGACAACTTTTTTCTAAACTCAATATTTTCGGACTTATAAGCAACTAAATATAGGTCTATGATTAAAAATGCAAAATTTCGAAAATTCATAACTCAAAAATTTTGACAATTAAACAAAAATAAAAAAATACGTATCTGTTTTTTTCGATACAGAATAGAAAAAAAAATATTTTTGGCCGATTTTAAGAGCTCGACTAAAATCTCACGTGGAATTGCCCATATATATATATATATATATGTATTTGTAGTTCAAGAGTAGTATAAAACTCCACTGTAATTTGATTTTCTTAAAAAAATTTCTATTCCTCAATAAAAATTGTTGAAAAAGCTTATGTTTTGATAAGGTTAAAATGTTGTAATTCCTTATGTCACAAAAAATAACTTTGACATTAATCAAATACTCTTTAACTTGTTTCTCATTCTGATTATAATTTAAGAATGGGTTTTAAATTCTTTAAAGGTCTAATTACAGGGTGTCTAGCGAACCGAGAAATCATGAAACACCGGTAATTTGGTTCAACTCCAAAAAATCCAGGAAAACTCGGGAATTTTCTATTCCTAAGGTACTTTTAAATTATGTACAATGCCGGCTACAGGTAATTAGTTAATAATAACTTAAGTTTCAGAAAGTTTTTTTAACTGATGGTTCAATTAGTTAAGCTTAAATAATTTTTCAATTACCTTTTAACTGATTCAGAAGAAAAAGGCAATCACTTATTGTCAGTTAAAACTATGATTTTTTATTCAAATTAGGAAAGCATCTTATAGGAAATAAAGACATTACTAAAAATAACCAAAATTTATTTATTTTACGCAACTTTAATCACTTGCATATTCTAAAGAAATGTATGTAGTTAAAATTTTGTAAGAAATAACAATTCTACAATAAAATAGGGGAGAGTCACTACGGTCGGGACACCTTTACGGTTGGGTCACCTCAGGTTTCTTAGTTGGAACAAACTGGTGCCATTTCCCATTGCATGTAAATACTTGTTAGTGATGGTAGAAAATTTTTCACGTCATTTTCATTCAGTTCCAATGAAGTACGCGATCAATATAAACGTAAAACGTAAATGTGTGGTGAATTTTTTAAGCAAAACTTTTACTTAGTGTCGAGAAAAATTAATTAAACAAAAGGGAAGATGCAAACAATAAAGTAAGATGATGAAATTTATTGATTAGAGAGTGCTTTAATACTTTGGTATGTTATTTGTTTTTTATATCGTGCGTTTATGTATGTGTGATAAGAAAATAAAAACGACGCGAAACTTACGGTCGGGCAACTTTATATCGTGCATGTTGGGACTCATTACGAAAAGTAAATACCGTGAAGCCATGATATACAGAAAAGAGATGGAAATGGCGGAATATTCAATTAAAGCGGTCAATTCGGATTAAAATTATGGATACACTGAGCAGTATTACTTGAAACTTCCAACATAGAATTTATTTTATTTAAGATGGAAGTTACTGAAGCTATAGAAGACATGCATAAAATGCAAATTAGTAAATTGGAAGGGAACTTTGGTGAATTAAGACAACGATTGGTTTATTCAGGTACTAAAGTAGGGTGATAATGATCCTAGGACTTATTAAGCAGGGAATATAAATCGCAGTTATAATACTAATGAATTTCAAGGAAGCAAGAAAGCTGGAGAAATCAGATTGGGTAAAAATAAACCACACGTTTTACTCAAATAGGAAGGGATATCATCAAGAAGTCATAAATGCTAGGTGCCATAGATACCTAAATGATTATCACATAGGAAGAGTTTGTAAGGTGCAAAGCAGATCAGTTTAGAGGTTTACGTGCGGTAAAGCTCATAACAAGTTCACAGACTGCTAAAAGTAGTGGAGTATAAGGAAACATCTCCTCAGACTTAAAGGAAGCTAAGGAACTTTCTATTTGAGGATCTTTCACTAGCGAAGAAGCTCGTAGTCAATCAAAAGAACAGTTGTCATCCGTAACTAACATTGAAGTACGGGTTTGGAAACAGAACACAAAAAGAGTGTACCATCTAATTTTAAAACGCCAAAAATATCTCTGTAGTAAAAACAACTGATTAAAATTAAATAATAATTCGAAGATATATGATTGATTGTTCATTTCAAGTAGAAAAATGATCTATGGTCTCATAAATTTTAAAACTTTGATTTCTTAAATATAATCTTAGATTCGAAAGTAGCGACATTATAAATAAGTATTTATTAGACAACATACGATTTCATAAGATTTAAAAAATTAATTTTTTTTTCAAAAGGCTGAATCCATTTCAAATCAGGCAGGTCGACTAACTTCAAGCTATAGATATAGCTGTCGTTAAAATATGTTATTGTACATGAAAAATAAAGAGACACGTATTTTTTTATTTTTCAAAAAAGTTAAATTTAAAGAAGTTATGCGCATTTGAACTTTGAGTGGTAAAACTCGAATGAATAGTAAAAAAAATTGTTTTGCATGTCATTTTTTTTCTTTTGAGTATAATATAATTTTCTTTCTTGGGTCTTGTAGATGGTCTTGTCCTCTTCAAAATCCAGTTTAAAATTTGAAAAAATATTTGAAATTATAAAAATAGGGGATGATTTTCTGAAAATAAATAAGATCAATTTTCTCAAAAACACCACCTTTTATTCTATCTACATTTTTACTACAAGTTCTTTAAATAATTATGAACATTCCCTATGAATTTTAAGCGGGCTAAACCATTCTGTCAATCAGGAGAATTTTTTTTGAAATATTTATTTTCGCAAGTTTTCAAATTGTTAACTTGCATTTTGAAAAATAAATGAATCGCTATAACATTGTTGACGTGAACGTTAACAGTTTGAAAATTTGCGAAAATAAATATTTCAAAAAAAAAAATTCTTCTGATTGACAGAATGGTTTAGCCCGCTTGAAATTCATACGAAATGTTCATAATTATTTTAAGAACTTGTAGTAAAAATTTGGATAGAAAAAAGGTGGTGTTTTTTGAGAAAAATGATCTTATTTATTTTTAGAAAATCATCCCCTATTTTTATAATTTTAAATATTTTTTCAAATTTCAAACTGGATTTTGATTCAAATGTGCATAACTTCTTTAAATTTAACTTTTTTAAAAATAAAAAAATACGTGTCTCTTTATTTTTCATGTACAATAACATATTTTAGCGACCGCAAAATCTATAACTTGAAGTTAGTTGACCTGCCTGATTTAAAATGGATTCAGCCAAAAGTATTTGCTATATTAAGTTATTTGTTAGGACTTTAGTTTGCACCAGGTTCTTTAACGGAGGAAAAATTTTACAACTTTATAATATTTCCATGTTTTTTTGTAAACCTATTTTAAATTAAATAAAATACATTTGAATTTGCATTTACATATTACGCAGACTTCATTTTTAATTACATAAAGATATGCAAATTGTTATGAGATTCTGTATGAAAATTACTTTAGACTGTAAAGCAATATTTGAACAATTAATCTATAGAATACCTCAATACAATATATATTTTTTTAATATTATAAAATGTATCTGTATCGGCTGCATTTAAATTATGAATGTTGGAGGCACATGACTTGGTCTTTAAAGTCTTTTATTATATTTTTGAATTAAAAGAATTTAATTGCACATAATTTCCTAATAGATAAATCTCAACTAAGCAGAAGTTTAAAAGAATTAAAATAAATTAAATGTCTACTAAACAGAATTTATATTTATTATTTACCAGAATTCGTATTTAATAAAGTGTTAAATAATCAGAATGTTTAAATATCAGAACTTCTATTTCACGGAATTTTTGTTTTCACGATTAGTCATTTAGAAGGAAATTAGATTTGAATTACAGAAAATTGTCAAGTAATTTATATGAAGCTGAAACCACTTTATTGTTATCAGCATCCACTTATTTTGGAAATGATTTTTTAATAGTAAATATTCCTTATTAAGTTGTTATTTCCAACCAGATAACTGAGTGACAGTTTTAGATTCATATGATTTATAGGAATATTAAATAGATCAAGAGTAAAAACTTTTTTATGAAAGTGTAAAATTTAAGGTTACAATACAAATGGTCACAATAAGTCTTCTAGATTTACAAATTTTAAAACTAGAAATACACAAAATTAAATGAACCATTTGAATAGTTGTTTTAAACGCTGCAAAAGGTTTTAATTTTATTTTAATTGTGAAAAAAATGATTGAACACATTATCCGTAAAGAATTTTAGGTGGAAAAAATTACAATACACTCTTCATAATTATTTTTGTTAAAACTATGAATTTCATGATTTAAATAAAAAAGTAATAGTTCAAACGTTTCTTTAGGATGTTTTAATTATTTTAATTAAATTATAATTTTAAAAGTTGTATTGACTCATACACAATAGAAAGTAATGCAAAATAATAGTATTTTAAATTTATTATATTTAAAACATAAATTAAAGTAACTGTATTTTATGTATTTTGTCAAAGATATTAAAAATTCGTATTTTTTAATGCACTATTTGTAGATTATAAGCTGTGAATGTTGTGTTTAATTTGTAGTAAGTTAAGCAAAATTTTAAGCCTTACATTTATAGAAAACGAAAATGAAATCTAAATAGAATATACGAATTTTTTACTTACCACAAATTAAAACAATCCGTGCATCATAAAGATGCCCATCATCCCACATGAATCTGCACAATTTTCAACTTTGAAAATCATCCTTGCTCCTAAATGTGAAATCTCTAATATCGTTCACATTACAAATGTGAAAAATATTGTCGTCGTCGAAACGAACGTAGGCAAAAATTATAAAATATAGTTTTGCTTTTAATTATTATATTCTTCTGCAGCTTTCTCGTTTTTAAATATTTTTTTTCAACTGTCAAAACTATGATTCGTTTCTCAACCTTTTTACACACTGAACTTTCTCCAGCTCCTTCTATTGTTATAACAAATTCTTTTCTTATAAATACATTCATGTCTAAGGACAACTGTTTCAGAATAAACCAAATTATTTAAAATTAAACACTTTAATTTAAAAAATTGTTTTTGAAATATTAGTTACATAACAATATAATTTTTCGAGGTGCTGTCATAGCTCTGCATGCTAAACTTAGGGTGGTTTTTCATGTGAATAGAATACATCGTACAAGAGTGAGAGAGATAAAATTATTCACTATTTCTCGTACTCGTGTAAAGGCGCTTGCACACTTCCAAATTTTTCGGCGAGCAGCAAATTTTCACGGTTGTGAAAACGCACGTCACTAAATATGATTGGTTCTGCAAAAAGCTGTGTGAAAATAAACCTTTGTCAGAGCCAATCATATTTAGTGATGTGAGTTTTCACAACCGTGAAAATTCGCTGCTCGCCGAAAAATTTGGAAGTGTGCAAGCGCCTTAAGTTACCTTAAAATTAGTATCTGCTGTAACTAATATAAAAAAATTATTTTAATTAATTTAAATTGTTAATTTAAAATAATTTGATTTATATTTATTTTTACTTTAAATTGTTTCTTTTGAAAACAATCACATCGTCGAGCCAGCGAATCATCAAACGTCTTTCTCCGACATTCGCTCTCTGAGCGCTCTGAAACTACGAAACATGATTGGTTGGATTAGGGGAATTGTGGATTTTGATTGGCTGCAATTCTAAATTGACAGTTTCGTACTCTGTTCTCATGCTCCGTATATCTCCATGGAGCGAAAAAGCAGAACACGAAACTGTCGAGTTTGAGTTGTAGCTAATCAAAACCCACTATTCCCCTAACATTATTCACAATTCCCCTAATCCAACCAATCATGTTTCGTAGTTTCAGAGCGCTCAGAAAGCGAATGTCGGAAACACCCAGTGCCTTACCTGAGGGAAGGCATTAATTTAATTTGAAAACTAATGAAATTTGAATCTTATAAATGATTTTGAAAAAAAGAAAACATATTTATCTTAAAAAATCTGTTCATTTTCGGAAGTATAATACAAGACAACTAATTGTTAACGGAACACTTATGTAAAAGAAAATGTTTTTTAATCTTAATGTCATTTTTCCTCCATTTCTTTCTTTGAGATTTTTCTTCTAGTAATTCACTTATTTTATCCATTTCCTCACATATGTCAATTATATCTTGATTAAATACTTTTTCAATCATTAATGTATTTCTTTTTACTTTTTGATTCGAATTTAAATTTTCGTTCTTCAATAACAGCATCTCATTTTCTAATTTGCTGATTTTCATTTCCATCTCTTTTATTGCAGATTTTTGACATGTATAATCATCTTTTACCACCATCTAACAAAAGAAAGGATTCTTTCTTTCTTTATTTTATTAATTTTATTTCCTATAGAATTAATTAACTGATATAATTTAGCCTACCTTAATAACAATTTCTGAACTTGTGAGACCCTTTTTTTAAAAAGATGAAACGATTAAAAATATTATATAGGATATTTGGCATTTCTTTTATATTTCCTTAACATACTATTATATCAGTGGCACACTTCTAGATGATTAAAATTCCTGAAGTATGTTTCATAATGAAAATTCCCACGACAATATGAATCGTACTTCACAAATTTTAATCTTCTTGAAGTGTGACACTGATATAATAGTGTTATAAGGAAATTTAAAATAAATGCCCAATATCGTATATTATTAATCATATATTTTTTCGTTTAATCGAAATGCGTCACTGATATAATAGTGTATTAATATTAAGGAAATATATAATAAGAAGGAGCTCACAACTTCGGAAATTGTTATTAAGGTAGTATAAATTATTTCAATTAATTTATTCTATAAATAAAATTGTTATTTCTTTCCTTTGTTAGATGGTTGAAAAAGATGATTTTACATGTCAAAAATCTGTAATGAAAGAGATGAAAATGAAAATCAGCAAATTAGAAAATGAACTACTGTTATTGAAAAACGAAAATTTAAAATCCAATGAAGAAATGGAAAGAAATGTATTTATAATGGTAAACGTATTTAATCAAGACTTAATTGATATTTATGATGAATTAGAAAGAATATGTCAATTACTGGAAGAAAAATCTCAAAAGAAAGAAATGGAGAAAAATGTCATTAAGTTCAAAAACATTTTCTTTTACATATGTGTTCCGTTCACAATTAGTTGTCTTGTATTACGCTTTAGAAAATGAACAGATTTTTTAAGATAAACATGTATTGTTTTGTTAACAATCATTTATAATAAAAAATTTTTCCTAACCAAATTAATTCGTGTAAAATTTCAAAAATACTTTTTACAGTTAAATTGTATATTATAAACAAGATAGGGGGTGTTGTAACGCATGTAATGAACAAATCAAATTTAATGAATAATTGTAGTGAAATCAACACTTTACACTTCACAGGAACTAGAAAATATGCTAAAATGTATGTTTTTAAGGTTAGAAACGCCTGTTTATTACTATTACATCTAGGTATAAAATATTTGTAACGTTTTAAATAATACGTATTTATTAAATTCAAAGATTTAATCATTATTTAATCTGTTAATTCAGTAAATATATATTTATTCTCTATTATATTTCAATTAAATCTCAATTCTGGTATTTTACTTTTTGAGCTATTAAAATATAGGTAAAGTGGAAATTACAAAAATAAAAATTACAATAATATCAAATTGTGGAAAAAAAGAATTAGTTTAAACTAATATTCTTTATTATGCAGAACATATGAGATGATTATTCCCGACTTTTGAATTTCATTCAATATACAATTTAGGTTATTGAAGATTAGCGTATCTAGTCATTTTTAAATTGTAAATTCGGCATAATGAGCATTCCGAACTTATGTTTTTGGTACACCCTAATGCTTTAATGCCTTCTTTCCGGTTATGACGGCGTTTTAAAAAGTCGTAGCATATCTATGAAAATTTTGTTAGTTAGTGACATATAAGTTCGTTTATAAGTCATGAACTAACAACATTTTGATAGAAATGTCACGACTTTTTAAAACACCGTCAAAACCGGAAAGAAGGCATTAAAGCATCAGGGTGTACAGAGTGTCGCACCCCGTTAAGGCTGCTGTTACACCTCTGCAGGCTGCCTGCCTGCGCATGCAGGAGCAACGGAAGTAAGGAAGAAGTTTAAAGTCACTGATTCTCTTACTCTTGTACGTTACCATGACAACCAGCTGGCAGGCTGCCTGCAGAGGTGTAACGGCAGCCTAAGGGGCTTTCTACAACAGCATTTTTATCGACAAGAGCAAAATGCACCATGTAAAATAGTGTGAAAACGTTGCGCGCGCAACGTTTTTACTCTGATTTCGATGAAAAAAAAGCTGTTGTAGAAGCAGCCTAAAAGTAGGGATGGACGATGCCTAAAAAAAGAATCGATTCTTTTCAAAAGTATCGAGGAATGTTTTGCAAATTTAATGGATTTTGAACACTTTCTATCTACATATATGTAATTCAAACGAATTCTGTAAAATAATTGTAGTGAAATTTAGGCTTTACAGGAACTTGAAAATATGCAAAAATGTATGATTTTATGGTTAGGAACGTTTGTTTACAAATATTTTATACCTAGAGATAATAGTAATAAACAGGCGTTTCTAACCTTAAAAACATACATTTTAGCATATCTTCTAGTTCCTGTGAAGTGTAGTGTTGATTTCACTACAATTATTTTACAGAATTCGTTTTAATTACATATATGTAGATAGAAAGTGTTTAAAATTCATTAAATTTGATTTGTTCATTACATGCGTTACAACACCCCCTATCTTGTTTATAATATACAATTTAACTGTAAAAAGTATTTTTGAAATTTTACACGAATTAATTTGGTTAGGAAAAATTTTTTATTATAAATGATTGTTAACAAAACAATACATGTTTATCTTAAAAAATCTGTTCATTTTCTAAAGCGTAATACAAGACAACTAATTGTGAACGGAACACATATGTAAAAGAAAATGTTTTTGAACTTAATGACATTTTTCTCCATTTCTTTCTTTTGAGATTTTTCTTCCAGTAATTGACATATTCTTTCTAATTCATCATAAATATCAATTAAGTCTTGATTAAATACGTTTACCATTATAAATACATTTCTTTCCATTTCTTCATTGGATTTTAAATTTTCGTTTTTCAATAACAGTAGTTCATTTTCTAATTTGCTGATTTTCATTTTCATCTCTTTCATTACAGATTTTTGACATGTAAAATCATCTTTTTCAACCATCTAACAAAGGAAAGAAATAACAATTTTATTTATAGAATAAATTAATTGAAATAATTTATACTACCTTAATAACAATTTCCGAAGTTGTGAGCTCCTTCTTATTATATATTTCCTTAATATTAATACACTATTATATCAGTGACGCATTTCGATTAAACGAAAAAATATATGATTAATAATATACGATATTGGGCATTTATTTTAAATTTCCTTATAACACTATTATATCAGTGTCACACTTCAAGAAGATTAAAATTTGTGAAGTACGATTCATATTGTCGTGGGAATTTTCATTATGAAACATACTTCAGGAATTTTAATCATCTAGAAGTGTGCCACTGATATAATAGTATGTTAAGGAAATATAAAAGAAATGCCAAATATCCTATATAATATTTTTAATCGTTTCATCTTTTTAAAAAAAGGGTCTTACAAGTTCAGAAATTGTTATTAAGGTAGGCTAAATTATATCAGTTAATTAATTCTATAGGAAATAAAATTAATAAAATAAAGAAAGAAAGAATCCTTTCTTTTGTTAGATGGTGGTAAAAGATGATTATACATGTCAAAAATCTGCAATAAAAGAGATGGAAATGAAAATCAGCAAATTAGAAAATGAGATGCTGTTATTGAAGAACGAAAATTTAAATTCGAATCAAAAAGTAAAAAGAAATACATTAATGATTGAAAAAGTATTTAATCAAGATATAATTGACATATGTGAGGAAATGGATAAAATAAGTGAATTACTAGAAGAAAAATCTCAAAAGAAAGAAATGGAGAAAAATGACATTAAGATTAAAAACATTTTCTTTTACATAAGTGTTCCGTTAACAATTAGTTGTCTTGTATTATACTTCCGAAAATGAACAGATTTTTTAAGATAAATATGTTTTCTTTTTTTCAAAATCATTTATAAGATTCAAATTTCATTAGTTTTCAAATTAAATTAATGCCTTCCCTCAGGTAAGGCACTGGGTGTTTCCGACATTCGCTTTCTGAGCGCTCTGAAACTACGAAACATGATTGGTTGGATTAGGGGAATTGTGAATAATGTTAGGGGAATAGTGGGTTTTGATTAGCTACAACTCAAACTCGACAGTTTCGTGTTCTGCTTTTTCGCTCCATGGAGATATACGGAGCGTGAGAACAGAGTACGAAACTGTCAATTTAGAGTTGTAGCCAATCAAAATCCACAATTCCCCTAATCCAACCAATCATGTTTCGTAGTTTCAGAGCGCTCAGAGAGCGAATGTCGGAGAAACACGTTTGATGGTTCGCTGGCTCGACGATGTGATTGTTTTCAAAAGAAACAATTTAAAGTAAAAATAAATATAAATCAAATTATTTTAAATTAACAATTTAAATTAATTAAAATAATTTTTTTATATTAGTTACAGCAGATACTAATTTTAAGGTAACTTAAGGCGCTTGCACACTTCCAAATTTTTCGGCGAGCAGCGAATTTTCACGGTTGTGAAAACTCACATCACTAAATATGATTGGCTCTGACAAAGGTTTATTTTCACACAGCTTTTTGCAGAACCAATCATATTTAGTGACGTGCGTTTTCACAACCGTGAAAATTTGCTGCTCGCCGAAAAATTTGGAAGTGTGCAAGCGCCTTTACACGAGTACGAGAAATAGTGAATAATTTTATCTCTCTCACTCTTGTACGATGTATTCTATTCACATGAAAAACCACCCTAAGTTTAGCATGCACTGTAAAAAATCCTAAGGATATTACCCAGACAAGGGGAAAAGTGACGCTTTAAACAAGGTTATGTTGCCACATTAAATGCGGCACTTTTCCCCTTGTCTGTAAAATAGCCACATTTAATGTGGGTAATATTCTTAGGATTTTTTACAGTGTGCAGAGCTATGACAGCACCTCGAAAAATTATATTGTTATGTAACTAATATTTCAAAAATAATTTTTTAAATTAAAGAGTTTAATTTTAAATAATTTGGTTTATTCTGAAACAGTTGTCCTTAGACATGAATGTATTTATAAGAAAAGAATTTGTTATAACAATAGAAGGAGCTGGAGAAAGTTCAGTGTGTAAAAAGGTTGAGAAACGAATCATAGTTTTGACAGTTGACAAAAAATATTTAAAAACAATAAAGTTGCTGAAGAATATAATAATTAAAACCAAAACTATATTTTAAAATGTTTGCCTACGTTCGTTTTGACGACGACAATGTTTTTCACATTTGTAATGTGAACGATATTAGAGATTTCACATTTAGGAGCAAGGATGATTTTGACAGCAGAAAATTGTACAGAGTCATGTGGGATGATGGGCATCTTTATGATGCACAGATTGTTTTTATTTGTGGTTAGTAAAAAATTCGTATATTCTATTTAGATTTCATTTTCGTTTTCTATAAATGTAAGGCTTAAAATTTTGCTTAACTTACTAAAAATTTAACACAACATTCACAGCTTATAATCTACAAATAGTGTATTAAAAAATACGAATTTTTGATCTCTTTGACATAATACATAAAATACAGTTATTTTAATTTATGTTTTAAATATAATAAATTTAAAATACTATTATTTTGCATTAATTTCTATTGTGTATAAGCCAATACAACTTTTAAAATTAATTTAATTAAAATAAATGAAACATCTTAAAGAAACGTTCGAACTATTAGTTTTTTATTTAAATCATTAAATTCACAGTTTTAACAAAAATAATTATGAAGAGTGTATTGTAATTTTTTCCACCTAAAATTCTTTACGGATAATGTGTTCAATCATTTTTTTCACAATTAAAATAAAATTAAAACCTTTTGCAGCGTTTACAACAACTATTCAAATGGTTCATTTAATTTTGTGTATTTCTAGTTTTAAAATTCGTAAATCTAGAAGACTTATTGTGACTATTTGTATTGTAACCTTAAATTTTACACTTTCATAAAAAACTTTTTACTCTTGATCTATTTAATATTCCTATAAATCATATGAATCTGAAACTGTCACTTAGTTATCTGCACCCTCTTATTTTTAGAAATTAACTTTAAAAGTTAAATATTTTTTTTTTGTTTAAATCGAATAACAAATTTTGGATAATTAAGTTCTTCCTGATAACTGGTTGGAAATAACAACTTAATAAGAAATATTTACTTTTAAAATATCATTTTCAAAATAAGTGGATACTGATAATAATAAAGTGGTTTCTATAATTCAAATCTAATTTCCTTCCAAATGACTAATCGTGAAAACAAAAATTTAATGAAATGGAAATTCTGATTAATTTATATTTTGTTAAATAAGCATTCTGGTGAATAAGAATAAATATAAATTCTATTAAGAAGACATTTAAATTAATTTAAATTGAGGGGGCGGATTGTAAAAGGGGATACGCGTGGATTCCCGCGTTTAAGTATTGACCATTAGCACAATTTTTAAACATTTTCAATTTTCAAATTCAATGACAGAAATTTGTAGAGAATGAAAATGCGCATTTTTTTCCTTCAGAAATAAATTTATATCTTTTTTAGTTTATGAAATAATGAAAAAAACCTAAAATTTTTAAAAACAAAAAATTAAAATTTTTATATCTTTAACTCGTGCTGGTGTTTTTGATTTTTCATATTTTGTAATCAAACAAAAAGGAACTTACAGATTAAGGTTTCCTGAAACCAACTATACTTTTAAAAGTTCAAAATCTTAATTAATAAAAAGTTTATTAATTTTTTCAAAAGACATTGTAAAAAATATGTTTTTTCAACTCCCAACGTTTCGTTTATCGAGGAAATTTCAAGGTACAAAAAACTTCCAGTGACAAAGTTTTTCATTACGATACAGACAAGTTTTCTGTAAAATTTTATTTACATGATATAGATGCTTACAAAGTTAAAAATGTTTAAAACCTATGGTGCGTCAGATTTATCGCGCCTGCGGAACAACGCGTTATAAACCAACAACTTGGGACTCAACGTATTCTGCAGGCGCGATAAATCTGATGCACCATAGGTTTTAAACATTTTTAACTTTGTATGCATCTGTATCATGTAAATAAAATTTTACAGAAAACTTGTCTGTATCGTAATGAAAAACTTTGTCACTGGAAGTTTTTTGTATCTTGAAATTTCCTCGATAAACGAAGTATTGGAAGTTGAAAAAACATATTTTTTGTAATGTATTTTGAAAAAATTAATAAACTTTTTATTAATTAAGATATTGTACTTTTAAAAGTATAGTTAGTTTCAAGAAACCTTAATCTGTAAGTTCCTTTTTGTTAGATTACAAAATATGAAAAATCAAAAACACCAGCACGAGTTAAAGATATAAAAATTTTAATTTTTTGTTTTTAAAAAATTTATTTTTTTTTCATTATTTCATAAACTAAAAAAGATATAAATTTCTTTCTGAAGGAAAAAATGCGCATTTTCATTCTCTACAAATTTCTGTCATTGAATTTGAAAATTGAAAATGTTTAAAAATTGTGCTATTGGTCAATACTTAAACGTGGAAATCCACGCGTATCCCCTTTTAGAATCCGTCCCCTCAATTCTATTAAACTTCTGCCAAGTTTAGAAATTAACTGTAAGAAAATTGTGTCCATTTAAATTCTTTTAATTCAAAGTTATAATAAAATACTTTAAAGACCAAGTCATGTGCTTCCAACATTCATAATTTAAATGCAGCCGATACAGATACATTTTACAATATTTGAAATATATATATATATATATATATATATCTATATATATATAATTATATATATATATATATATAATTATATATATATATATATATATATATATATATATTGTATTGAGGTATTCTATAGATAAATTGTTCAAATATTGCCTTACAGTCTGTAAAGTAGTTTTCATACAAAATCTCGTAACAATTTACATATCTATATGCAATTAAAAATTGAAGTCTTCATATTATGTAAATGCAAATTCAAATGTATTTTATTCAATTTAAAATAGGTTTAGAAAACATGGAAATATTATAAAGTTTTCAAATTTTTCCTCTGTTAAAAAACCTGGTGCAAACTAAAGTCCTAACAAATAACTTTTTTGAAAAAATAGCAAATACTTTTGAAAGAAAAATTAATTTTTTAAATCTTATGAAATCGTATGTAGTCTAATAAATACTTATTTATAAAGTCACTACTTTCGAATCTAAGATTATGTTTGAGTAATTAAAGTCTTAAAATTTATTGGACCATAGATCATTTTTGTACATGGAATGCACAATCACACATAAATCTACTAATTATAATTTAATTTCCTCTTTTCTTGTATATGATGGCTTCACGGTATTTATTTTTCGTAAGAGATTTATCATTTACTTAATAGATATACCAATGATTTATTAGTTTTTAGATAATAATTATTTTCTTGTGGATTCGCTATTCGGAATTTAAAAACTGATAAACTACATTTGTAGTAAAGAATATAAAAATTATTATCACGTATATGGCATGAGCGATCCTTTAAAATTTGGTTATTTTTGACAAAAGTAGTTTAAAAATTTCAATAATTTACCTGTATAAATCTCATCAGTACAACGATAAGATCCTGAAGGAGTCATATTTAACTTCCCTTATTTAGTATTTACTTTACTTGAGTAATTTTTCTCACAATGCTACACTACCGGCGGTAATTGTGCGACCCCTACTTATTTATGAATATTTAATATGTTTTAACAGGGAAAATAAAATAAATTAAATTTTTCCTTTTTATTTGCAGTATACGTATAAAATTCTGCAGAAAATGACTCATTAACAACAACAAAATATTAATTTTTCAATAAAATATTTATTAAAATATTTTTTTACATTCATATTCTAAAGAAATGTATGTATATGAAATCTTTTAAGAAATCCTAATTCTACAATAAAATAAGATTAAAATGATATAAAAAAATTAGTCAAATCACTGAAAATGGGTTGTTTTTAAATATCTTATTAAAAAATTAATATTTTGTTTTTGTTAAGGAGACATTTTCTGCAGAATTTTATACATATACTAAAAATAAAAAGGAAAAAAATTTAATTTGTTTGACTTTACATGTTAAAACACATTAAATAGTCATAAAAAAGTAGGGTTCGCACAATTACCTCTGGTAGTGTAAATTTAAGCTTCAACTTCTTAATTTTTTTTTTTTAATGTAAACTACTTTACAGAGGAACTTCGATGTCCGTTTTTCCGTTTATCGTCATTAAGGTGTCCGTTAAAATGTAATTTTCAAATTTGGTTTACGCCACCCCCCAGTATGGTTCCAATAAAATAAAATTTTCTCAAAATTTGAAGCCGATTGACTAATATTAACACATGCCAGTAATCCATCGAAATTTCCTATTGAAAATACATGGGAAAAATGCAATTTAAAAAAAATTCATAACTGGCACTCGTTACGAAATATACTATTCTGGTATAACATTCATGATAAATGATCGAAAACACCCCCGAGTGCATCACATTGTGATGCATTTGTATGGCCCACTTTAAAAATCCGCCATTTTGAAAATTTTTGAAAATTGAATTTTTGTGGAAGTGCTATCTTATAGTGCAGCCAAAAATGAAGACAAATGTGACCTGGAGAATTTTTTGCATACAAATTAAAAAAGTTATGAATTTCTTTTTAAAAGTGCATTATTTCCAAGTATTTTTAATAGGAAATTTCGATCGATTACTGGCACGTGTGAATATTAACACTGGTTTACAGTGAAATTGCCAATCGAACAGAACATTTTTTTCGATTAGTAGGTGTTTTCTGAGTAAGAAAATCATAGTTTTCATTTTTTTCTCGTGTAGTTTCTTTGTAGCTTCAAATTTTCTATTTTTGAGGAGCGACAGCACTTAAATTTACCTGTAGGAAAATCAACTCCTCCAAAAATTATGAAGAGGATGTTGTTGGAAAGGTAATTAAATTACCTTTTAATTCATATATTACAGAATAAAATTGAATAAAAATTGAGAGAGCTACAGTCGGTTAAAGATTAAATTTCATGGAAATTTTGATGATTTTTAGACACTTGACCAACTTTTGATAATTTTTGCCTTAACAAACAGTGGAAAATATTTAGGTTTTAAATTTTTTATTGATAGCTTATTCCATTGAGAAACTTTTGAGCCCTTGTGGACCTTGATTGGATTAAAAATGAAAATTCTACACAACATTTAGTGAACAAAACTACTTTGCCATTTTTAGTATACTTTTCAATATTTGCAGCAAAGATGCAAATAGTAAAATTATGTTAAGTGCTAAAATTATTAAAATCACACATCAAGGAATTCTAGAGTTGCTCAATTCGAATACAATGTCAAATTTCAATATTTCAAAATGGCGGATCCAATATGGCGGACAAGTTTTTCAAAAATGGATTAAATTTATGACAGTTACGTTAATCGCGGTTTTTTTGGTGTCGCTGATTACAAATTCGATGTCATATTTTGAAAATTCAAAGAGGTGGATTCAGTTTGTGCAAACATATTTTAAAATTTCTACAAGTTTTTAACTGCAATACATTTTAAATCTCGTTCAAAAATACAGACACTGAAAACATAAAGGAGGGGGATGAAGAATGTAAAAGGGCTCGAAAACATTAAAAAAAATAATTTTAATTTATTATTTAAAAACATTTGTTTTTTTAAATGTACTTTGATAAAGTTAATTACATATATTTAAAAAGTATTGCAGTTAAAAACTTGTAGAAATTTATTGAAAATTAAAAATTAGATAGTTTATTGCAATTAGAGTAAAGTTTTTATTTTCCATCAACATAACATCAATTTACAAATGTTAAAACTGGGGGTGGCGTAAACAAAATTCGAAAAAATAAATTTCCCATGTATCTTACGGACACCCTAATCGTCACCTCTGTTATTAGTCACTGTCTCAGTTCATTTTTTTTTATTTTTATGAAATAACAATCAAAAATTTATTGATTGGTATATGCAACAAAACAATACAAATAGTATAAACGACTCTGAAGCAAATAAAAATAACAAAAATCATTAAAATTTACATGAAAATCTAGGAAATTCAAGGAAGAAATTAATGCAATGTGCGATTCCATGGGAGATTTTAGTCTTTTCGGAGTAAGTAAACCAATTGCAATGAAATTCAGGAATTTTAATCTACACATAAAAAGAAATGTTTCCACCAAATATTACGTCAAAATATTCAGTAGTTTTTGAGATTTTCAAAATTTTGAAATCGTTATATCTCCTTTCCATTTTAACCAAATTACCTGATTCTTTTTGGAAAAAATTCAGCATAAAAAAACGAAAAATTGTTTACCTTATGTTTAGACAAAATTTTTATAAACAAAAAAGTTATTAAATACTAATTGAATAACTTCTAGAATGCACCACAAAATTGAACGAAACAAACACTAAAATAATCTTACCAGTGGCTGAATCCATTTCAAATCAGGCAGGTCGACTAACTTCAAGTTATAGATATAGCTGTCGTTAAAATATGTTATTGTACATGAACAATAAAGAGACACGTATTTTTTTATTTTACAAAAAAGTTAAATTTAAAGAAGGTATGCACATTTGAACTTTGAGTGGTAAAACTCGAATGAATAATGAAAAAAAATTGTTTTGCTTGTCATTTTTTTTCTTTTGAGTATAACTTCATTTTCTTCCTTGGGTCTTGTAGATGGTCTTGTCCTCTTCAAAATCCAGTTTGAAATTTGAAAAAATATTTAAAATTATAAAAATAGGGGATGATTTTCTGAAAATAAATAAGATCAATTTTCTCAAAAACACCACCTTTTTTTCAATCTAAATTTTTACTACAAGTTCTTTAAATAATTATGAACATTTCCTATGAATTTCAAGCGGGCTAAACCATTCTGTCAATCAGGAGAATTTTTTTTTTAATATTTATTTTCGCAAATTTTCAAATTGTTAACGTTCACGTCAACAATGTTATAGCGATACATTTGTTTTTAAAAATGCATGTTAACAATTTGAAAATTTTCGAAAATAAATATTTCAAAAAAAATTCTCCTGATTGACAGAATGGTTTAGCCCGCTTGAAATTCATAGGAAATGTTCATAATTATTTAAAGAACTTGTAGTAAAAATTTAGATAGAAAAAAAGGTGGTGTTTTTGAGAAAATTGATCTTATTTATTTTCAGAAAATCATCCCCTATTTTTATAATTTTAAATATTTTTTCAAATTTCAAACTGGATTTTCAAGAGAACGTCGACCATCTATGAGACCCAAGGAAGAAAATTAAGTTATACTCAAAAGAAAAAAAATGACAAGCAAAACAATTTTTTTTCACTATTCATTCGAGTTTTACCACTCAAAGTTCAAATGTGCATAACTTCTTTAAATTTAAGATTCTTGAAAAATAAAAAAAACCGCTGCCAAGTTATATATTTTTGTTATAATTTTGGTGATCATTTCATGAACACTTTGCTTCCTCATAAAGATGTTAATAATAATAAAATATAAATTTTGAACAATTATTCTCAATTGCTGTAATAATTTTTTCTCTTTATTTGATTAAAAATTCAAGTTCCACAAAAAAAAAATTTTTTTTAAAGTTTCCATCACAATTTCTGTTTTTTAAAATATGAATAACTTCTTTATTTCTAATCGAATTAGCTTCAAAAATAGGTCAATCGAAGTGTTTTTTAATGCTCTACAAGATGATAATGATAGTTTTAAAGTTATTTTTACATTTTTCAACAAAATATTCAAAAAAGTCTTATTTTCCAAAATTTTTGATTTTTAAAATTTTAATATCTCTGGTGAATATGGACGAAAAATTTTCATTGAGGGCTCAAAAGATGCGTCTAAAAAAACTCTACAAAATTACAGAAAAACATTCATAGGTGTCCTAACATTTTTTTAAAGTTATGGGCAAAAAACGTTTTTTTACAAAATGAAAAATGCAAAAAAAAAAATAGTTAAACTTCATGAATCGGGCTGAAAATACTCTCATTTTATGTCCCCCGGGGAGACCTACAATTTAAAAAAAAATTGAGGCCTTTAGCTCTTTTTCGTTCTGAGATATTGAGGCAAATGTAATGTTAGTACACACACATACACACACACACACATCGGGACAAATTTTTAAAATCCGTTTTTTGGACTTCGGAAGTAAAAATACGTCGAAATTTTTTTTTATTTATTTAGAAGATTTATAGGGGGAGTTCCTGTGCATATATAAAGTACTAAAGTATTAGGCATAATAAAAAAAAATGTATAAATATGTCGAAAAATGACAATCCAAAATTTTGCTAATACAAAGCTTCCTTTATGAGGAAGCAATACGTGTCTCTTTATTTTTCATGTACAATAACATATTTTAGCGACAGCTAAATCTATAAGTTGAAGTTAGTCGACCTGCCTGATTTGAAATGGATTCAGCCCAGTGATTTCTTTAAGATTCCGAAAGAAAAATAGTATAAATTTAATGTCTTCATATAATATATTAATATTTTTGTTCACTTTTAAAAGTAAACATTAGAAGTTTCTGCTACTTGGCGTGCAAATTTAGGTGCGCGCGCAGACCTTTCTATCCAAAACCGGAAATTCGTAGATGATTAGAAAGAGAGGTCTGCGTGCGCACCTAAATTTTGCACGCCAAGTAGCAGAAACTTCTAATGTTTACTTTCAAAAGTGAACAAAAATATTAATATGTTATATGAAGATATTTAATTTATACTATTTTTCTTTCGGAATCTTAAATAAATCACTGGTAAGATTATTTTAGTGTTTGTTTCGTCCAATTTCGTGGTGCATTCCAAAAGTTATTTAATTATTATTTAATAACTTTTTTGTTTATAAAAATTTTGTGTAAACAGAATGTAAACAATTTTTCGTTTTTTATGCTGAATTTTTTCCAAAAAGAATCAAGTAATTTGGTTAAAATGGAAAGGAGATATAACGATTTCAAAAATTTTCCAAAATTTTGACATCTCAAAAACTACTGAATATTTTGACGTAATATTTGGTGGAAACATTTCTTTTTATGTGTAAATTAAAATTCCTGAATGTCATTGCAATTGGTTTACTTACTCCGAAAAGACTAAATTTTCCCATGAAATCGCACCAATATAAAACCGAAAGTATTGCCTTTAATATATAAAAACTTACGTCATTTGTGAAAAATAGGTACTTTGTCCGGATTTACCCCAACTCATCCTACCTTATTTAATTCTAAAAGAAAATTAAAAGTAACAAGTATTTTTTTACTATCAAAAATATGTTTAAAAACAACCTTAAAATTCATGTAATCACCCCCTTAATTAATAATTTACTTTTACCTACAGATAGCCGTAAAGATGTTGTTAAAAAACTCGACATATATAAGAAAAGTAACAAGAGAATAGCATTACCACCTCCGCGAAGGAGCACTGCAAGGGGAGAAGCAAATACGCTTAAGAAAAATAGTGATAAAAAAGACAAGGTTGTTTACCTTAATAATAATAGGCATAACTTTTTCAATTTTGATTATTACTAGAGTTGTCCAAAAAGACCGAAACCTGAAACCCGATCAGGTAATTTCGGGCTTTTCACTTTTCGTATCGGGTCGGGCTAACAATAAGTCAATTCAGCTTCGGGCCGAACTCTGGTCAGGTCAAGCTTGTTTACAAACCCGAAATCTTTCAGGTACCCAACTACATTCGGTTTCTTGAAATATTCGGGTATACTCAAAACCTTAAAAAATCCAAATTCTTGAATTTATGTAACTTGTAAATATTCAAATTCTTAATTTCGTAAGAAAAAAATCGAGAAAATACATAATTAAAAATATTTGACAAATTGTCGAAGATTAGCGTACTCAAATTCGTGTACTCGCGATACATCGAGAAAGCTCAGCCCAGCCCGACTTTTCGGGCTTTTTGCCCACCTATGATTTTTACCATTATTTTAATTACTACATCGTTGGCTTGGTGGAAGACTGTACCATTTCAGGAATTCGTTATGAACTGTACCATTTCGATAAATGTTTTTAAAACATAACATTTCGAGAAAAAGAGTTTTTTGCTTTTTTTCCAAGTTTGTCAATACTGCTGCTAGACATAAAATAAGATTATGTATTTTTAAAAAACGGTATTTTAAATATACTCTTGTTCATGTTTTCAATGTATTAATTCAAAATTTATAATAATTTAAATTAATTGCTTGTTAATCGTTAGAAATTCTTTAGTGCAACGCTCTTATATATCTTCATCGAAATGGTATGTTTTATAACGAACTTTTGAAATGGTATAGTTTATAACGAATTCTTGAAATGGTACACTTTTCCACTAAGCCGACGACATATTGATCTATATTGAACCTAGATTATTATTTTAACCTTAAAAAATTAAAGTTTTTTAAAACAAATTATACTTTTTAATTAAAATGTTAATCATTTATCTAGAGCACAATTCCTTATTAAGTTCTCCGCCAATTTTTAATAAAATAAGTTTATTCAAACGCGAGTAATTGGCTATTTACTAAAACGCTTCAAAAGACTTTGACTTTTAATAACTTTTGCAGGTATTCAAATTTCGGAAAACTATTTACAGGTTTTTAATATACCATCATAGGCTATCAAAACATATAAAAATGAAAAAAATTTGTTTTAAAAAATAAGTTATATACAGGATGGTAGTATACCTTTCTTATTTAATCTGTCTGTCTTATTTAATCAATTTATTACAATTTTCAATTTGTTGATTTATGCCTACATGGAAATAATGGCGTTGCAGATTTTATAAACATTGAAGCTCACAGAAAAAACCGGACTCAAAATGAGTCGCATATGAGACTCATTTTGAACTGCAACAAAAATGATACCCCTTCGACTCATTCTGAGTTTCTAGGGAAAAGACTCAAAATGACTTTTGAGGGGTATCATTTTTTCTTTACGATAAAATTTCAATCACATTGGAAAAGCTAAGAATAATTTATAAAAATATGAATTAAAATAATTGTTTATAATTAACAAACACGTTGCACTTGTCACTTGAAGTTGCCGATTACTCATTTCGAGTCACTTGAAGTTGTCGATTACTCATTTCGAGACCGACTTCCAAATGAGTTGCAACAAAAATGAGTCGGGTTTTTTTCTGTGAGTTAAATACACGGTATACCAAATCCACTAAACAGAATCTTTAGTTTTGGACTTACTGAACAGACAGTGACATCTACTATACTGTTTAATAAGATGTACTGAGCAAACAGTATATATATGATTCTTCTGAAAGTGACATTTTTGATGTCTCGATTAATTTTACAAAATCTACTCTTTTATAATTAATATCAATTTCCATAGTAGAAATTTAGCACTTATTTATCATTTTAAAAAGAAAATTAAATAATTTTATTCAACTTAATTTATGTAATAACTAAATTACTTTCATCTCCGAAGCCTTTTCAACATGTCTCCAATAGGATTTCTATTATAAAACTAAATTTTTATGGTTTTTTCAAACTCTCAGAAATTTTTTAAAAATATTGTCAGAAAGTACAATGTTTTTTCTATCGTTATGTGCATTTTAAAAATTTGTAGACCTTACTTTTATTTTTCATAATAATGTTTAAACTTTGTCTTCAGTTTTAGGTTAAAATTAATTTACAATGATTACTGATATTTTATACATTAAAAATGTCTTAAACAAAATTTTAATGCACATTAAAATAAAGCTGATAATCTGACGTTTAATTTTCCTATATTTTATCTATAAAAAGGAGAAAAATTATTGCTGTTATAAATAATCGAAATTTACATTTTTCTCAGAGTAAAAATTCATTTCATTTCCGAAGTCTTCCTTTTTAATAAGTAACTGAATGTAGAAGTATATTTAACAGAATATTTCGATGGTAATATAAAATGAGGATGTGAGATTTGTATATTTTACTATAAAATATATTTTAATTGCGCCCTAATGTAGGGGAGACTGGGACAAAAGGTTAAATTTTGCATAAATTATTTTTTTAGACAATATAATACGCTTAGATACAAATATTTATACATCAATATTGTAGGGCAACTTGTCCTCTACAACTTTCAATAAAAAAGTTTCTGATATTTTCGCCTAAAATACATGTTTTGTTCTTTTTTGAAAATTTTGTTTTTCTAACTTTTCGCCCCAGCATGGGGCGAAAAGTTAAATTCTATTTTCAGCCTACTAAAACTATTTTCTGATAGGTGATAAGTATTAGATAAGTTAAAGTATACGTAAACAAGTAATTTAGTAAATAAAAGATCTTTGTTTATTTAACAAAAGCTTTAGAATAGTTGTAAAGTTAAAAAATTGAAATTTCAAAAAAAAAAATTTTTTTTGGTTTATTTTATGTGAACGGTCTTGTTTTTTGACAGAGTACTTGCCCAATGTTAAATAAATAATTTTTAAACGAATAAACCCAAAAAAACGAAAAATAAAAAAAAAATTTTTTAATACATGTAAAAATACATTTAACTTTTCGCCCCACCTATTATTTAACTTTTCGCCCCAGGGTGTGTTTTTGGCTTTAACAACAAATATAAAAAATCTGACTAAAGATATTTAGCAAATACCTTTAGGTATCTCTTCAGGGGACCCAAATAATGAAGTAAAAAAATCGCGGTGAGGATAAATACAAAAAATATACTTAAAAGTTGATATTTTCTTTTTCGAAAAAATTTTCAAAAGTAGGTTGAAAAAAAACTTTCAATATAGACACCACAAAAATTAACAGAATTGCACACAACTCCGGACATTTATTTAAGGTGATAATACCCTTCTATAATTAAAATTACAATGCTCTAACTATTCCCGTTCGAAAGATAATTAATTTTAACGGTTTTGGCAGTTTAACTTTTCGCCCCAGTCTCCCCTATATAAATGTGAAAGAAAATGTTTTTTCATCTCCGAAGCTTTTCATCTCCAAAGCCTTGAAACTTGCAATATGCTAGTTTTTCTCTTGTTTTTAGTATTTAGCTGCATTGCTTTAAAAAAATTAACCCAAATTACCATTAAATAAAATACTTTAAATAAATTTATATTTTAATCGAATTGAATGTATTTGGTATTAAAATATGCAAATTATTAATTTTTAAGCAGCGTAATTTTATTTTCAATTTCGTGAACGATATTAGCGTGGATTTTTAATAGAAAAGCTCGCCAATTTAATAAAATTAATTTAATGGAGCAACAATAATATTTTTTAAAAGAGAACAACTTTAATATTATTAAGAATTAATTTTGCGCAGCCCAAAAATCTTACTCTTGAGTATGAAAATAAGTATTTTCAATAGAAAAAACCATATAATTGAAGAAAAAAATAAATTTAAAAACTGAAATTTAAAAGTGTCACTTTCAGAAGAATCACCCATATTCTACTAAACAGAGAGTTAGTGTAATATATTCTACTAAACATTCATCAACGTAGAAATTTTTTTTATTAAATGTGATCTGCCAAATTAACTGCAGCTATTCTCTCTGCGCATCAAATAATTAACTTAAAAAATGTGAAAGTTGAACTTATTAAACAAACACTTAAATCACACAGTGCAAAACGCATGCTTTTGATCTAATGTCGTGACGCTATGACACTTATAACTGGAAAGATTGACGCATATATAAGTTTAAACAAAAAAATCGATTTTTTCGGAACAAAGGTGTTACTCCCCCTTAATAAATATCAACCCTTGACACCGAAGGGTTAAGAACCTAATGGTAAAAGTGCATCACTTCTGACATGCTGAATGTTTGGTGCATTTCGGCAAACTTAATATTGGTTGTTTTCTGCGTTCACCTGGTGTTATCACCGAGTTGACGAAAGTTCTATCATTTATAATATTTGAAGACCTCCACGAAATAACGATCTATGGCACATTTTAAAATGCTTACAATTTTCAACTTTGAATTGCTATAAATCGTTATTGCAACCACAATATCTAATGAAAACAAATAAATTATATTCTCTATTTATTTAATTACACTATTTTAGTCATCAAAATGTGCTATAGATCGTTATTCCGTGGAAGTCTCCATTTATTAATGTTCCATTGGAAATATCCAATCATGATTAACATAAAAAGACATTATAATTTACCCATTTCTCAAAAATTTGACTTGGAAATACGTATTCTTATGGTTTTTAATACGCTAAACATAAATCTGATGTCAAAAATAACTTTTTGCAGCTACCAGGTGTTCAAAATGCTGTTAAAAGTTTGAAACATTATGAAAAATGAGAATTTTCATGACGTTGACATTAACTTCCACAAGTATAGTAGGGGAGACTGGGGCGAAAAGTTAAACTGCCAAAACCGTTAAAATTCATTATCTTTCGAACGGGAATAGTTAGAGCATTGTAATTTTAATTATAGAAGGGTATTATCACCCTAAATAAATTTCCGGAGTTGTGTGCAATTCTGTTAATTTTTGTGGTGTCTATATTGAAAGTTTTTTTTCAACCTACTTTTGAAAATTTTTTCGAAAAAGAAAATATCAACTTTTAAGTATATTTTTTGTATTTATCCTCACCGCGATTTTTTAACTTCATTATTTGAGTCCCTTGAAGAGATACCTAAAGATATTTGCTAAAAATATATAAATATATTTAGTCAGATTTGTTATATTTGTTGTTAAAGCCAAAAACGCAACCTGGGGCGAAAAGTTAAATGTATTTTTACATGTATTTAAATTTTTTTTTATTTTTCGTTTTTTTTGGGTTTATTTGTTTAAAAATTATTTATTTAACATTGGGCAAGTACTCTGTCAAAAAACAATACCGTTCACATAAAATAAACCAAAAAAAAAATTTTTCAATTTTTTAACTTTACAACTATTCTAAAGCTTTTGTTAAATAAACAAAGATCTTTTATTTACTAAATTACTTGTTTACGTATACTTTAACTTATCTAATACTTATCACCTATCAGAAAATAGTTTTAGTAAGCTAAAAATAGAATTTAATTGTTTAATTGTTTAAAAAAACAAAATTTTCAAAAAAGAACAAAACATGTATTTTATGCGAAAATATTAGGAACTTTTTTATTGAAAGTTGTAGAGGACAAGTCGTCCTACAATATTGATATACAAATATTTGCATCTAAGCGGATTATATTGCAAAAAAAAATCTTTTATGCAAAATTTAACTTTTCGCCCCAGTCTCCCATAACAAGTCAAATTTTTAAGAAATGGAAAAATTATAATACAAAGTTTTCCGAACTTCACCATACCTGTGTTAAATGACAGAACATGGCGTCATCTGTGACGATCATTTTTGTTGCAGCTCATAATGAATTACTATCACGACTCTTTTTGAGTTCAGTTTTTCTCTACGTAGCTTTAATTCAAATTCCAACTTACTACAATGGTGCAGAGCAAGCCTAAATCAATATTACAGAAAAATTATCGTAACCTTACTGCTAAACATTTTTTAATGTAAAAATTGACTCAAGCAGCAAAGTGACCGTCCAATTAACTAACTATCATAAAAGATGTCTAAGATTATTTTATTATCTTGTTTTTAATCTGATCAAATGAGTAAAATTATACATGCATTCTGTGGGTTGTCATATTTATATAAGTATTATTTTGTATAATAATGTTGCATTATCTAATGAACTACAAAGAACAACTTTTTGTATAAGAGGAGTTTCAAAATACCATGGATGTGCTGACAATATTTTTTTATCCCACATGCTAAAAGTAATTCACTTCTTCGACTCGTGTCACAAAAATCACCATAAACAAATGGTTGTCTTCACTATACCCTTGTTGCTTAATATACTATTTTTTGCTTTAGCCTTAGTTGACTAGAAGTGAGCGCACGACGCGCGCTGTTTTACTTCTAGTAGAATCCTTGAAAATTAATATTTTTCATTCAGCAAACTCTGTTTCTCTTCACAAGACTTCAAAGAGTAGTGCTAAGTTGTTTATTTAATAATTTTTTAAATTTTAACTATTTTGCTTCCTCGTGAGGAAGCTTTGTAGTCGTTTAATTTACAAAATTTTTGAAAATCCTTTTGACAAATTTTCTTCTATATGGGACTATGTTATATAAGACCCTGAACAATTGTCCGGATGTATGTATGTGTGTGTGTATGTGTGTGTGTGTGGATCCCGATTTTTGTGAACACGATAACTCGAAGAGGTTTTAACGAATTTGGCTAAAATTTACCAGGTATATTTATCATAAAAATATCTCGAACTGGATTGATAGACTTTAAAAAATTCTCAGAAAAAAATTTTTTTTTGACTTTTTTCTAAAAAAAATTTTTTTTCAAAAATTTTTTTTTAAGTTGGTTATTGAAGTTAATATATAATAAAATCTTATTCTTTGCATCAAGACGAATCGATTGGTATATAAAAAGAATATTATTATTATTATTATTATTAACTATTAGGGTTGCAGCCGCTTGGCAGCCGCTGACGCTTGGATAATCCCTTTACGTCCCCAAGGTCCTACTAAACCGCCTGACCTAAGCCCAAAGCCCCTTCCATAGAAACAGGACCGCGGCCAGTTCTTTAGTAGCGATTGCTGTTTCCTCAAGGAAGTAACAACCTGTGATCTGATATCGTTCCCTCACCAAGGCAGGGCATCGACACAGAATGTGAGCTGAGGTTTCGTTTTCCTCACCACATCTACGGCATTTGGGATCCTCGACGATACCCATCTTATGCCTGTGATAGCGTAGATCTCCATGGCCTGTTAACAAGCCTGTTATGATTTTCGCCTCTTTCCTATTAAGCCTGCGGAAATCCGCCGCTCTTTTAGGACTTAAGTTTTCCCCAATGAGTGCTTTGGCCTGTCTACAACCTGCAACTGCCCGCCACTCTTTTTGGTGCTCTAGTGTCCGCCATTGTTTAAATTCCAAAGTCAGACACTTGTTGGAGACACCAACTATTGGTTCTGGTCCGATAAATCGTTTCCTAGCACCTTCTTTGGGCTAGTTCATCCGCTACGTTTATTACCCTTAATTCCACAGTGTCCTGGGACCCAGATGAGGGTAACACGGTTAATTCCAGCTAGCCTGTTGAGCGCCTCGTGGCACTCTCCGACCAGTTGGGATGTCGTAACATATCGTTTCAAAGCGCAAATAGCTGCCTTGCTGTCCGAAGCGATATAGATATTTCTATCTTGGCAGCGCTCTAGAGCCTCAGTAGCACCGTAGAGATCGCTACAATTTCGGATTGTAAAACAGTAGTGATGGTTCCCAAACTATATGCGAGAGCCACCCCCAACTGCTTCTGATAGACACCTGCGCCCGCGCCAATTACTTCCTTCGATCCGTCCGTATACCAGACAATAGCATCTCTGGGGAAGAAGGGCAGGCCCCCCATCATGCCAATCCTCTCTATCAGGTATACTTATTCTATACTTCTTGTCAAAGAGGTAAAAGTGGAGTCACCTTATCTCTAATCATATTGAGAATGGGTTTTTCCACCAATTTGCTGGGAGACGCCATCTGCCAACTTCCCTACGGCCTCTGTCCCCACCTAATCTCAGGGCAGCTTTCGCCGCCTCTGCTTTGATAATCAGGGGTAAAGGTTCCAGTCCCAGAAGAGCACCAAGGGCCATCGTGGGCGTAGTGCGCACAGCACCAGTGATGCTCCTTAGGACAAGCCTCCTTACGCCCTCCAACCGGTCTTTTGCCGTTTTAAGTTCAACTCTGCTCCACCAGACCACAGACGCATAGGTCAGCCTAGGAAGCATGAATCGATTCGTAGATCCACAAAAGTGTATCCGGTTTAAGACCCCAGCTACATCCTATAGCTCTCCTACATTGCCATAGAGTAGCTGTGAGTTTATTACACACTTCTCATCCAAGTGTTTCTTTCCAAAGAAGCTTACTATCCAAGATGAACTCCTAGGTACTTCGCTTTCTCTGTGAATTGGAGTTCTTTTCCAGCCAGTTTTTAGCATACATGTGGCTTTCCCACTTGTATCGTCTGGTGAAAATAACAACTTCCGTTTTTGCTGGATTGACTGACAAACCAGTTTGTCCGCACCATCCATCTACCGTATTTAACGCCTGCTGCACCACACCTAGTAATACATCCAGATGAGGACCGCGAGCGATTAATAAGATATCGTCCGCATAACCAATCGCATGATATCCCTTCTCATCTGAGGAGTCTTAGCAGTTCATCCACTACCAGACACCAAAGTAAGGGCGATAGAACTCCTCCCTGAGGACATCCAGAATTAACTGTTCCTCGAAGGGTTGAGCTCCCTTTAGTTGTTAATAGGTTCCTGTTACCCAACATGTGACAGGTCCAGTCAACAATGGTTGTGGGAATACCATGAGAGATCATGGCTTCCTTTATAATCTCCGAGGAGGTATAATTGAAAGCTCCCTCTATATCCATGAAAACACCCACTGCGAAACCCTTATCCTGTAGCTGTCCATCTATTAAGTTAACAGCTCTGGCAAGGGCTGATTCTGTAGAACATCCCGTTCTATAGGCATGCTGATCTCTATGCAAAGGATTTTGCTTTAAGATCTCACTGCGGATGTATCTATCCACTAATCTTTCAACCAACTTCAGAATGAAAGATGTTAGGCTAATTGGACGAAATCCTTTGGTGAGGTATATCCGTTCCTGCCAGCCTTTGGTATGAAGACGACTTTAGTGCCCCTCCACGCTTTTGGGACATATCCAAGAGTTAGACTTGCCCTGATAAGCCTTACCAACGGTCCGACCGCCTGATCCATTGCCCTTTGCAAAAGGACGGGGAAAACGCCGTCTGGTCCGGGAGACTTATAAGGGCTAAAGGATTCCACGGCCCACCTGACCTTCTCGGCAGTCACGATTCCATTAGCCAACTGTCTCCGCGGCCTATATTTAGCCTGCGGTAGTTTACTCGGAGCCGAGAATCGGGACCGCCCTTCTCAGATCTAGAAAAGCCTGGGAAATGGGTCTGGACCAGGTGAGCCAAAGTCTCCTCGTCCGACTCGGCAAATCCTCCGTTAGGCAGTCTTAAGGTGCCTAAAATTGCATCTGGGTTTTTTGAAAGCAGTTTGTCTAACCGCGCTGCCTCTTTGCCCTTATCGATGCTGGAGCAGAAGGCAGTCCAGCTATCCTGTTGTGCCTTCCTTATTTCATTTCTATAGTTGTCCCTCATTTTTGCATATGTGGACCAACTGTCAGCCGTGCGGTATTTTTTAGCACGTTTAAATAACTTCCTGGTCTCTTTTCTGAGGTTTTTCTAGCCTCTCATTCCACCAGTAGGTCTCTTTTGCCGAACGAACTTTCGTTGGTTTGCAGCTGTTCTCAAAAGCTGTTATTATGGCTGTTGTAAAAGTACCAGCCACCTCATCCAGGGTTTCATGATCTCTAATCCTGCCTGGTAATACAGAAAGTGTCTCCTTCAGCTCTGCGCTGTATTTAGCCCAATCCGTTTTCCTGGGATTACGAATCCACTTGGTTTCCGAAGGGACCACAGCGTCCAGCTCGAAGACTATCTGTAAATGATCAGAAAGTGAAGGTTCATTAGATACTCTCCATCTTCTTACCTTGTGTGCAATACTGCACGAGCAGAGGGTGATATCAATCACCTCCTCCCTGACAGCATTACTGAATGTCGGTACCTTACCCGTGTTTAGAATATCCAGTCCTGTTCCCAATAGATATTCCAATAGGTCCTGTCCCCTTTGGTTGTTCTTTGAGCTCCCCCACACCCTGTGTTGCGAGTTAGCATCACAGCCCAACAAAAGGGGCAGTCCCCTCTCTGCACAGTAATCCACCAATTTACATACCTCATTTGGAGGATTAACTTTGCTATCGTACGGAAAGTAAGCCGATCCAATGACCATCCTTCCGATACCCTCGAAGTCGGTCAATACCGCCATCAGGTCTCCAGTGCACAGGTCCAGCAAAGGTACAACATTAATGCCCTTCGTAAGGATGCACGCTCTTGGTTTGGTAGCCTTGGGATCCCTGTAAACATTAAAGCCAGCCCCCCCAAGTCCCCTAATAGCACCTCGAACTAACCATGGTTCCTGAATTAGTGATATGCCTGTGTGCATCTTTGTCATGCCCCTCATCAAAACTGCTGAGGCGCCTTTACTGTGATGCAAGTTAATTTGTTTAAGGGTAAGCTTACGGGCAGCCATTATGGTTGCTGTTCTCACTTGCCCCTTTTTCTTCAGACCCATCCTGACCAAGGCTAGCAACCCTAAAGGTTACCCGACCGAAGTCATAGAAGGGTCTGAATTCGAGAGCAGCAAGAGCTCTCGCTTGACTCTCAGGGACCTGTATAACCAAGAGAAAGTTCCTCTCACCATACTAGCCGCCTGAGGTCCGTCAATATTGACATGGCGCCAAGTTGACGTTTTTCAGTGAGGGGTTGTACGCCTCAAGAGTCTTAAAGAAGACCACTTGCACGTCCTCCGGTTCACCCGGGATCCGCACCGTAGCCTTCAGCATCCTTTGGAGCACCTCCACCCCACTGACTTTTAATCGCGCTCCTTCCCAGGGCCTTAGCTCGGCCACGGTTTTTGTAAGCCAAGCTTTAGCCTCCGGGTTGGATGCGATGAAAATGAAGACTCCTCCTCTAAAGAAGGAGGCCTCAAACCTCGGCAGCCGGTCCGCCGGCTCGTTGCGACCGAGCGGCGTTAAAGCCCTCCTGAAAAGCCAAAATTTGCTCCTCAGAAAGGACCTCCTCCGGGGTAGCCGACGTCGGAGACCACCATCGTCAGAGGATTAGTCTTCTGTGCCAAAAGTTAGCCCAGCCCCTCCACCATCTTTCCTGGTTTCATGATGGACCGACTTTGGTCTTTTATGGTCCGACTTATCCGTCGGTGGGGAGTCCTTTTGGTCGTTTTTTTCTTTTCGACCCGGTCTCGACCACTTTCGAAGAAGTGGGATCATTATTGCCGGCCTCTAGCCGTTGTTTCCTCAACCGTTTCTTTGCAGAACCGGTGAGGTTTTTCCTTTTTTTTTATTCTGGGGCCCTTCAGTCGAGCCAGATCCAACCTGCCTCCATGACCGTTGGTCCGTCAGCCCGCAATGGGACCGTAGGGCCAGCCGATGGAGGCGGTTGGCTCACCACCTCGGGAACAGGGGCCGTCATGTCTTTAGCCTCCGAGGAGACCTCAGACGCAGCCGCCTCGTCTCTTGGCGTGTGTCAATTTTTTGGTTCTTAAAATGAGATTCCATATAAGTCCCACGAGTAGCTAGGGAAAACAAAATGTCCACTCCTACAGAGCCCCGCATGTAGGAGTAAGGAGTCAAATTAGTACAGGGAGGTCTCCCGGTATCCCTGACCGCCGTTTGCGACACCACCATCCACAGCGCCCCGGACAGATCGAACCGTCCACCAGCCAGAGCCCCAACCGGACCGATCCCCCCGAGCTTTACGGGTTCACAGCCCGGCCAGTACAGCCCAGACCAACGTCCGGCCGATCCACCCGTGACACGCGGCGGCTTTGGTAACCCTGGTGCCATCCATCCATCGACACGTATCCGTACATCTTAGATTGGGGGCAGAGCTCGCGCTCAATACTCTAGTTCCTTTGCCACGGAAACCAGAGGGACCGTTTCTTAGTTAAGGCCCCGCAGGCAACAGTCTCCTCCGCTTCCAGTGGTGGTCATTACTTCCCACCAATGGTCGCTTCCTCACCTTTCTACTCCCTCTGCTGCCCAGACGGTCCCTCCTTTACGGGGAGTGGGCCCTCACCGACAGACTACGAGAGAGAGAAAGGGGTCCAGAGACGTTGCCCGATTAGGCCCGTAAGCTTCTCCACCAACAACAAGGTCTTACGATCCCTAGGAGAAGTATAAAAAGAATAAATTGTATGAGAGTTTATAGAGTTAATGACAATTAAAGCAGAAAAATGACCTTTTTTTATCAAAACTTTAGTTCTTTCATCAAAATTATATTCCAGTACAATAAAATTTTTACTCATTTTTTTTTCAATAATTTTATCCGTTGCATTAAAACGGATCGATTGGTATATATAAAGTATTATTATTATACAAGCATTATTATACAATTAAATTAAATTTTAATTAAAAATTTTAATCTAATTTTAAATTAGATTTTAGAACAACAATATGGAATATGTTTAAAAATTTTTTTTATGATTAATGCTTCCTCCACGAGGAAGCAAATTTTTTGCTTATCGTAAAGAGGAAGCAAAATGTTCATGTAATGAACTTCTTAATTCACAACTTGTTTTTCTATAGTCCATGTGTTTCTACTGTCTGCTATACGTATGTCGTACGTTCGCCTTACAGAATTGTTACAATGAAGCTACTTTAGACATTACAAAAAGTGGTCACAAATCCGAATAGTACTGTTCAACTATTGTAATCAATCATTAACAGAAAGTTTTGTTTTTTGTTTCATACAAAATTCGTAAATAATTTATATTTATAGATTTTTTTTGTAATTAATGTTCAAACATGAGCATGTTCTGTGTAAAATACGTGTTAAAATATCTTGAATATCCAAATGCTGTTAAGGAGGTTTTTCAAAATAATAATCCCTCTAATTTCCACTACTTATGAACTAAGAACTCATAGCGTAAATCTTGAAAACTCATCCCTATGTTATTTTATAATTATCAAATACAACTGTTTTCTCACAATTTAGCCAAAAAAAATTTAATTTTTTATGATAATTTTATATATCACAGGATAGGGAATTAAAAATTTCCAAAGCGAAAATGGATAAGGAAAAAGAAATTTTTATGAAAAAAAAATGACTCTACATTCTCATAATTCATTCTCACAATCAGAAGTTCAGGCAAGTGGCATGACATCTGAAAGTTCAGAAATTCTTATTTTAAAACAATCTCTAAAAGAAGCACAAGAGAGGGCAAAAATTATAGAATTAGAATTAAAAAGTAAGTTTAATAAAAATGTTGCTATCAAATAAAATTACATTTAAAAATTAAATCATATTTTTCGTAATATAGTGCTAAAAATAATTTTATATTTTAAAAAAGTAAAAAGTAAAAATAATTTTTAGTATGTCTTAAATTCACTGCAGGGAAGAGTTCATATAGAGGAGACTAGGGTAAACCCGCTCACTTTTTTCAAATTGGTAAAAATCTATGAAATTATTCTTTAAATCCAATTTAATTTACATCATTTGAAAGATTATGATTTCTACTAAAAAAATAAAAGAGTTTTTGTATTATCTTTTTTAGTTTTACTTACAGAAAATGTTTAATACACATATACCAAATTTCGAAATCACAATTTTCCAGGGTAAATCCGCTGAAACTATCTTTGCAAGACGAAACAGTTTTATTTTTTAATCATTAAACTTTGTCTTATTCCCGTCTTAATTATGATTTATTATTGATAAACTATGAGTTCCATAAACAATTCTGTAAACAAAAGATTGGTTTAATAAATAATTAATATAGGTTTCATGAATTACAACTATGGACTATTGTTAAAATATAGTACGTGGAATTATTTTATTCTAAACTAGCTGTCGTATCCGTTCTCGGCGGATTTTAGTTTCTACCAATACATTTAACAGTGTGTCTACCAATCTGAAAAACCAGAAAATAGCTCGGGAATTTAATTTGACAGGAAAAATAATAATTACTTACCATTAGCTATTTCAGTAGGTAAATATTACTATATGAATCAGTGATTGACTTTTTATTATCAAATTAGTTATTTCAACCAATTCAAATGCAGAGAACAATATTTGTTAATTTGTAGTACTTTAATTAATGTATTAAAAATTTATCAAAATTTCCACCCAGTTTTTGGAGTTATAGTAAAGTCTAATTGGAACTAATTTTATCGCAAGTAGACCCTACCTACGGTACGATTGCAAAAACCTAACATAAGACCTATATTTTATGTTGAAAGTAGGGCTTAAATTTTGACTCGGGTCTGTTTTCATAAATATATGCTTGTATTGTATCACAGATTACTTACAATTCTTGACATCCTGGAATATCATTTTAATCATAAAAAATTTCAATTTTTAATATTTCTGAATTTCTTGAAAATATTAGATTAATTTGATAAATAATTCTGACTTACACTATTTTCACGTCAAAATATTAGTCAGAGACTCCGAAGGAATTCCACTTGATATGTAAAAATAATGTAACATTAACAAATAAGCAAAAAAAATCATTAAACAATTCATTTTAATCATATTTATAATATAATTTTGTCATTAACCAACAGTGGAACAAAAAATCTTTTGAAAACTTGATTTTTTTATTCAACATAACCTCACTTTTTCGATTTTTTTCTAGCTTTGAAGCTTCATAATTAAATATTAATTATGTTTAAACTAAATGTTTTTTTAGAAATGTGTTGAGGAGAAAATTGTCGAAAGGTATAGAAACAGATTTTATTTTGCAATGAGAAAAACAAAAGTTATTTAAAAAATACTGAAACCGTAGAGGGAATCCCTCCCTAGGTGTGTTACGGAGGGTTAATTAAACTTCATAGTAATTAGTATCGATTTTTTGATATTTAATATATTTTTAAATATTTACTTACAGGATAGTATTTCTTGCAAAATTATGATAAAATGTAAATAAATAACATATAATATTCAATTTTAGAAAGTTTAAAAGCTATCCATTAAAAAATGTTCAATTTGGAAAATTTCCGTTTTTTTGAAGTTTTTGAAAATATTTTTATACTAGCTGTCGGACCCGTCTTCGGCGGGTTTTAGTTTCTGCTAATATATTCGATAGGCTGTCTACCTACCGAGAATTAAATTTTACTGGGAAAAACTAATAATTAGTAACCATTAACTATTTCGTTAGGAAAATATTACAATTTGAATCAGTGACAGATTTTTTCCTATCAAATTTGTTATTCAGGAACAGTATTTATCAACTTTTAGTACTTTATGTGTTTGTAGTACTGCAATTAATTTATTATAATTTAATTATACAAGGAATAGTCTGTAAAAGTAACAATTTTTTTCATAAACTTTGCTAAACTGTGCCAGGAGTCAAAGTCAGAGTAAGAAATTCTGAAAAAATAGAATTATTTTTTTGTCTTTATAACATAATATCTCGCTTCCTATTTATGCAATACAACTAAAAATAGTGGCATTTCATTGGAAATTTAATAAGCTTTCCAATGCAATTTAAAAAAAGCATCAACCCAAGTGCGAAAACCAACGCGGCCCAACATTGGCCCAGTATTGGCAAAGCTGGCATCGAGACTTGGCAGACAATATTGGTCCGACTTTGCGCCGACTCTTGTGGTGTTAACCACGGTTGGACGTCGGCAGCCAGATCTCGGCAGACATTAATGGCCCATTATTGGCAGCCAGATCTCGACAGACATTAATGGCCCATTATTGGCTGCCAGATATCAGCAGACATTAATGGCACAATATTGGCTGCCATTACTCCCCCAGTGTTGACAAAATAAAAAATTTTTTGTATTTAATTAACTAATTAATTTATAATATTTATACGGCTTATTTCCCTAAGTTAAACGCAAGCTTACAAATATTTGAAAAATTCTTACCGCTCGCGGGGATCGATACCTGAACCTGATGCACCACAGCCTAACACTCTGACCACTCTGCTACTCTGACGTGAAATCGAGGAAGCAAAAGTGTTTTGATAAGCTACACTACACTGGCCGATACTGTGCCATTATTGGGCCAAGCTACGTCCCTATATTGGCAATTATAATTTGCCATCATAGATACAAAATGTTAGACATTAATGTGCCATTTCTGGGCCAAGCTACGCCCCAATTCTGTCAATTATAATTTGCCATCAAATATACAAAATTTTTGCCATTAAAATGCCATTAATAAGCCAATCTTCGTCACATCACTAGTAATTTAATTTTGACATTAAAGATTGATCAACTTTGCCAATATTCTGCCGTTATTGAGCCAAGCTACTTCTCAATTCTGGCAATTATAATTTGCCATCAAAGATACAAAATTTTTGCCATTAAAGTGCCACTAATGTGCTTTTAATGGGCCGATCTTCGTCACATCATTGGCAATAAAATTAAATTTAAAAAAATTTTAATATGAAAATTCATGCTATGTTTTTAATATTTTATTCTTTTCTAAAAATTCAACTAGACTCTATTTTGAAATCAATTTTTATTAGAAAATTCCACGAGAATTCAATTATTTTAATACAAAAGGAAACAATTTATTGAATAACTAAATGTTTCTTAAAATTTAATTATGAGAATTAAATTTTAAAAATAATATTCATTTATTCAATAAATTTTCCTAATATTTTTGTAGAAAATTCTCAATTTTCATAAGGAAATAATTTGCATCATTTCTATTTCTTAACTACAATTGCTTTAAGAAAAATTCAAAGATTTTTAAGAATAAAGGAAAAAAATGTTTATAAATTCTATTTGTCAATTAGAAAATTTAATTGAAAATGAAAATATTTGAATTTTTAGAAAATAAAGGAAAAGATTTTATTGAATAAAATGTTCTGTTACATTTATTTACGAATTTAATTGTAAAATTATTTAAAAACATCAATAACTTCTTTTTTAAATAACTATTTAATTAAACTTTTTCAAAAAAATTAATCCTCCAAAATTGCCAGTTGAAAATATAGAAAATACAAATTTTCAATACAAATTTTCAAATATTTTAATTTGAATCCTTTTTAAACTTATTAAATTATTTAAATACAAAATAAACAATTTATTGAATAACTGAATGTTTCTTAAAATTGAATTTAAAAAAAAAATTATCAAATTAAAATGCCATTAATGTACCTTTAATGGGCCGATCGTCATTACTTCACTGGCAATTGGATTTTGCCATTAAAGATTGATCAACTTTGACAATAACGTGCCGTTATTGGACCAAGCTACTCCTCAATTCTGGCAATTATAATTTGCCATCAAAGATACAAAATGTTTGCCATTAATGTGCCAATAATGAGCCATTACTGGATCGATGGTCGGCACATCACTGGCAATTGTCTTTTGCCATTAAAGATTGATCAACTTTGCCATGAATGTGCCATTAATGAGCAAAGCTACGCCCCAATTATAATTTGCCTTCAAAGATTCAAAATATTTGACATTAAAGTGCCACTACTGTGCTTTTAATGGGCCGATCTTCGTCATATCATTGGCAATTGAATTTTTTCATTAAACATTTATCAACTTTGCCAAAAATATGCCGTTATTGGGCCAAGCTACGCCTTAATACTGGCAATTATAATTTGCCATCAAAGATACAAAATCTTTGCCATTAATGTGCCAATAATGAGCCATTAATGGACACCAGTAATGGCCCAGTAACTACTGCCAATTCTCGGCAGACATTACTGGACCACTGATGGTCCGTTTTTGCAGTCTTGGCATTTCCCACTTGGGTAGCGTCATTTTTAACCGAGTTATCACTGTTTCTGTGCGGGTGTGTTTTTTAATAGCTAGAGATGTTAGCGTTCGCACAATTTCGGACGGTAGTGTATAAATATATATATATATATATAATATATATATATATATATATATATATATATATATATATATATATATATATAAATATATATACTAGCTGTCGTACCCGTCTTCGACGGATTTTAGTTTCTACAGATACATTCAGTAGCGTGTCTACCAGTCTCGAAAAATAGGAAATAGTGGGGAATTTAATTTGACTGGAGAAATAATAATTAGCTACCATTAACTATTTCATTATAAAAATATTACTATTTTAAAACAGTGATCGACTTTTTATCATCAAATAATTTATTTTTAATTAATTAAAATGCAGAAAACAATGTTTGTCAATTATTTGTAGAAATTTAATTATAGTATTATAAGTTAATCCAAAATTTCCACCAGTTTTTTTGAGTTATAGTAAAGTCAAATTCGAACTAATTATATCATAATTACTTAAATCTAAAATAAGACCTATATTGCAAGATGAATTCATAATTTTTCCCGATTAAATTAAATTCCTGCATATTTCCCGCTTTTCCAGTTGGTAGAACCCCTGTTAAAGTATTTGTAAAAACAAAATCCCGTCAAAGAGTATTTTCGTAAAATATGTGAATTTTGTAGCCATTTGTAGTTTTATTTATCGTTAATACTTAGGGTGACCATAATTATATTTTTAAAAGTATGACTATACATATTTAAAAAAGAGGACAAACCCGGATATTATTGCAGTTATGGTGAAAGTCAATAACCATATTTTGTTTCGAATAAACATAATAGATTTCGTAAATTAATTATTGGGAAAAAGATAATGCTCATTGTTACATATAAGTATACTTTTTATTACTTAAATTATTAAACATTGATAAATAACATTTTCTTATATTTTCATTGAATCTATAAAAAACTGTTTAATACTTTTCTTATTTCACATTATATTTTAAAAACTTACCCACTTCAGATAAAAGCGGTTCATTTTCCAAAACCAAGTTGTAAAACTCCGCGCAGTCCAAATTTTTAAAATTAAACGTAGTCTGAGTAATTCCTTTAATGGCTGGAACTTCAAGGCGATTTCTTTCTTTTGTCCATTGGCTATTAATCAACGAAAATATTCGTTCGACATTCGCATTATGGGCGGGAATAGCAAAGAAAAATTGTGCTATTTTAAGAAACTCAGAAAAAATGTCAATACATGAGCATTTGAGAAAGTAATTGCTCCATAATTCATCTGTTAACATTTCTTCTTTTTCATCAGAATTAAAAAGTATTTCGACATGTGATTTTAAGTTATACCACTGATCAAAGAGTTTAGTTTCATTGACAGTGACATTTTTCGTTTGTAAATACTCCAGAGTTTCAGTAACTTGATCCCATTGTGGAACACTTTTCAAACTCATCCAATAAAAAATATTGAACTCTTCGAACGGTTTTAACCATGCTTCTAAATATTTTAAACACTTCAAAGCCGTCTTCTGTAGCTTCACGAAGAATTTTAGTTACAGACATGGGCAGAAAGTTTTGAGAAATTCTCTCTTGCAGAGATTTTTGACATTTATTTAAAATATCGACTACTTCTAATACAGAGTTCTTCGATCTTTCAATTCCTGCAATGTTCGAATGAAACATTGACATTAACGAATGCACAATCCACAAATAACATTCCCCAAATTCAGATTCGAAAAAGTTTTTTAAAATCTTCGGTGCATCATTCAAAGAAAGAAAAAATTATTTTAAGGGCTCGTACATTTGAAGAACTCTATGAACTGCCGGAAATAACGACAGCCATTGACTTTTAGAGTGTTTCAATAAAACTCTATATTCCGTCTTAACAAATTCACAAAAGTTCTTCAGTTTTTCAGTTCTAACTAACCACCTAAATTCGTATTGCCGTTGTCACCAGTGAAGACTATACATTTGTTGCTTAGACCATGGGTTTTTAGAACTTCAAGAATCATGTTGGAAATCGTTTCAGATGTTTCATCTTTTGTATTTTGAATATCGAAAACTTTTGTTTGGATTCCCTTATTTTTTTAATCAAAATATTGGATACAAAGAGGAAATAGTTTTGTTGAACCATGGTTTCTGCCATCAGTTTGTACTCCCAAATAAAAAACATTTTGTAAATCTTCCATAGTCAGTCTTATAGTTTTAGGAGCCAAAACTCCATTAATTATAGCTTCTGTTTTTGTTCGACCACAAGAAATCATTTTAGCAATTGTTGAATCTTTGTAAATAATTTTATGAAGCTGCGTACTACAGTCAGTTGATCTGTAACTTTGATGATGCTTGACACAATGATAGGCAAGCGTCGCTTCTCCTGCACGGACTTTTTTTTCATGGTTTTTATCATCTTTTATTACATAGTCCTCAAGATAAACCGATTTCTGACTTCGTAGATTTCTTCGATGTAATTCTGTACCTATGTGAGCTTCAATATCTAAACCACCTTTATTGGCAATACTTAAAGGTTTATTGCACACTTTACATAGAACTTTATTTTCATTTAACTGCTGCTTGAAAGCAGGTTACTTTCTTTGCAATTCGTAATTAAATTTACATTTGCGTGAAGCCATTTTTCTAAAAAAAATATGTGTTACTTTAAAAATGTTTTTAAACATATAAATTATTTAATTTAATTTTATAAATTATTTAAACAAAAATATACTATATATGTGTTAACATTAGTGATTAGTTGCATACATAACTTATTATTCTAACCTTAAAATTTAAATTAAATTAATTATTGATAATTCACTATTTTGAATTTTTTTTAAATCAATAATGAATATTAAAATTCTTTCAAGTTTCAATTAATTAAAAGGTTAGAATGAGAAAAGTTATTATGATGAACTTACAATAACAAAGCTCAAGTTATGCGATATTTACAGATACTCTTTCTGTAAAGAAATAAATCATTCTTCGAACACTTACCAGCATTTAAATGGCACCACTTTAATTTAAGAAAATCAAAATCTAAATTTAGTGTGAATAAAAAGGAACCGGCGAACAGAATGTCAATAAAAATTTCTTAGTTTTTGCCACAACGGTGACATTGGTGAGTTGAAAGTGTACCAACTGTTGAAAGTTGTCACTGATGGCGCCAGCTACTCACAGGCCGTATGTCAATTGAAATACATGGGATAATACACAATAATTTTACCAAAAAAATTTTTAAATTATTATAGTTGCAAAAACCCGGACATATTAAAAAATCCGGTAGGAAAAAAGTAGCCTACTACTGGAAATAAAATAACAAAACTTTTTACTATCTAAGTTTTTCTCCAGTAGTAGCATAATGTAAGTATCGTTTCACAGGTATTCTTGAATTTCTGTAGTATGAATTTTATCATAAAAAATCTCCATTTTCAATACTTGAAAAATAATTTTAAAGCTATAAATTAATATTTTTTAAAATATTGTTTACTATTTATTATTTACCATTTTTTTAATTTTTTAAAAAAATTGAATACCTCCCGTTTTAATTAATATGTTTTTAAAGACTGTAAATTTATTGTTTATATAAATCTCACAAAAGTCATAACTGATTAATTTACTGCAATATATCAAAAAGTAAAAATTGTTTTGCCAAAAATAATGTCCTATGACCAAGATGTAAGTATAAAAATGTTTTCAAAAAATTTTAAAAATCGAAATTTTTCAAATATTATATTTTTTAATAAATTGCATTTAAATTATCTATAATTCATTAATACATGTTATTTTGTCACATTTCAGCATAATTTTTCCAAAACTTGTCTCTTATAAATAGATAATTTTTTCGATTTTTTTTTAATGTTTCGAAAACATTTTTATTCTTACATCTAAAATATGGGATAGTATTTTTTGCTAAATTATGCTAAAATGTGACAAACTAACATGTTATACTCAATCATAGATAGTTTAAAAGCAATACATTAAAAAATCTAAAATTTTAAAAATTTCGATTTTTTTAAAACATTTTTATCTTTACATCTTAGTTATAGGACACTATTTTTTGCAAAATTATGCTAAAATGTGACTAAAGAACATGCAATACTTAATTATAGATAGTTTAAAAGCACCTCATTAGAAAATATAAAATTTGGATATTTGCGATTTTTGAATTTTTTTAAAATCATGTTTATACTTTCATCTTAGTTATAGGACATTTTTTGTCAAATCTATTCTAGAATGTGATTAAATAACATGTTATACTCAATTATACAAAGTTTGAAAGCATTTTAAAAAAAGGTAAAATTTGAAAATTTTTTGAAAAAATTGAATATCTCCCGTTCTAATTAATATTTTTCAAATCTGTGAATTTAAAAACCTTCCTTGGCCTAAGGTTAAACATTCTGACAAATTTGGTTTCAAACGGTTGAGCCGTTTTTAAGTGATTTGCGAACAAAGATTCTGTGACATACGGACATACATACATACATACACACATACATACACGAAATTTTTTATTGGCATTTTTGGAATCCTGGATGCTCAAAACGAATAATTATGTGTAAAATTTTAAGTTCTCAGCAATGTACGAACAAAAGTCTCATCTTATATATGAGCGATTCCATCTCAAGTGATCAAGGTGGAGAAAAATTTTTCTCCAATCGTAGCAAAACTTGGGGCTTTTGTAGTACTCATAGATAGTAATTTTTCGTGAAAATATTTTTTTACCTAGTCCAATATTTTCCTTTTAGGAAAAAACCTCAGCTTTCGTTTAAAAAAATAAAAAAAATAAAAAATTGTACCTTTCTCCCCCAAAAATTGAAATTTATTTTTAATTTTGATTTTGTTGGGTCAAAAAAATTTTTTTTTTCAAAATGCTTTTTTCCAATCGAAAGAGCATGAAAAAACCTTTCCAAAATGTACTTTGTCAAATTTGTATGTTTAATTGTTTAAGAGTAAAAAATTATTGAAATAAACATTACACTAAAAGACCCCTTGATCACTTGAGATGGAATCGCTCATATATAGATATAGATTTACATCTTAGTTGTAGAATAGTATTTTTTGCAAAATTATGCTAAAATGTGACCAAATAAAATTGTAATATTCAAATAAATAAACTTTAAAAGCAATCCATGAAAAAATGTAAAATTTCGAAATATTCGATTTTCTGAATTTTTTGAAAAAATTGAATATCTTCTGTTCTAATTAATATTTTTTGAATCTGTAAATTTATAAACCTTCCTTGAATCAATACGTAATAACCTACCAAGTTGGAATTAAATGGATTCACATGTTTGTGTGTTATTGGGATACAAAGTTTTTGTGACAGACATACATACGTACATACATTAAATTTTTTAAGAATATTTTTGGAATCTCTGATGTCCATAATAACTAATCATGTTAACATTTTGAAGTCTAAAGCAATGTACAGAGACATCTGATTTTATTTATAAAGATTTTAAATTTAAATATACGTGAGCGGCTTTACCCCAACTTCACATGAACGACATTACCCGAATCCATCTCTCACATATCAGAATAAATTTTACTAAATATTTTCGAAATAGGACAAAACTATTCATGTACTTCGACAATGGATGTCGAATAGCATACAAAAACTTATCCAAATAAATAAAGACTTAAATATAATAATAAAAAACCTAAAAATCCTAAGAATGTTTTTTTCTGACACATTTAAAAACACTTGATCGCCTCTGATTCCATGTTGCATTCATGAAACTAAACAAAAGTTCGTTAACATAAGTTGAATGTTAAGTACTATACACAGTACCAATATCTCCATCTTAAGTTGAATTCATAGCGACAAATCGCTTGTGAGCGGGTTTACCCCAGTCTCCCATGTAGTCTATTTTACTATAAAAAAACTTTTATAGTTAAGATCATCGCTGATTCTTAATGTGGTGTCAGAGTAGTTGAGATTTTAACACAAAGCATTTAATTGAAAAATTCTATCTACTTTGACATTTTCTTAATCTAGCACCAGTTCCTCGTATCTATTTTTTTTATTATATTTTACTTTACTAAAGGGATGTACTTGAAAATGTCTCATGAATTTTTTTATTGTACCATATATAATACATTTTTAGAAGCTGAGAAAACTTCGCCTGCTGTAGAGACTTCTGAAATTAATGAAAAAACAGATCAATTTTATATTGGTATTAAATCTTTAAATTTATATAACCTTCATTTCTTAAGGCAGTATTACATTATATACAATAATCGATTTTAATTCTTTGTACTTTGTTTACCAAATCAAAATCATGAGCTCGTTTATTTACCAATAGAATAAAATAAATTAATTAATAAACAACTAATAATAATTATTAAAATGTAGACTCGGAAACTGATAAACAACCTAGAGTTTCTGGAGAATCAAATACTATTAATAAAATGGATGATTCCGATTCTGGTATTATATTGTATTATTTTTAGTATTCTTTACACTTTTACTTTCAAAAAAATGTTTTTATGATTAAAAACGGGACTTGTTTAAGTTATATATATTTATTAAGTACATTAGGTCAAAGAGTCTTGCGCTCGTTAATCTTTCAAATAAAATTGATAAATTAATAAATAAATAAATAATTAATAAGCAGCTATCAAACAACTACTAATAATTATTAAAATACAGATATGGACACTGATAAACAACCTCGAGCTTCAGGAAAATCATATACTATTAATCCAACGGATGATTCCGATTCTGGTATTATTTTGTCCTATTTTTTAAATTCAATACACTTCTACTTTAAAACAAAATGCTTTTAAGATTAAAAAACTGAAAATGTTTAAGTTTTATATATTTAGTAATTTAATTGTTCCAAAGAGCCTTGCGCTCGTTAATCTTTCAAATAAAATTGACAAATTAATAAATAATTAATAAGAAGCTAATAGACAACTAATAATAATTATTAAAATACAGATTTGGAGACTGATAAAGAACCTCGAGCTTCCGGAAAATCGGATGATTCCGATCGAACGGATGATTTCGATTCTGGTATTATATTGTCCTATTTTTAGTATTTTTACACTTCTACTTTGAAACAAAATGCTTTTGAGATTAAAAAATGAACATGTTTAAGTTTCATATATTTATTAAGTACACGAAAATACTTTTTTCAAGAGTTATTACGAAACTTATTAAAAAACTCAGGTTATGGAAAAAATTTAGAACTTTTTTTAGAAAGATCAATATGCATTAAAAAATGTTCAGGTGTTTTTCTAATGGCTTGGAAATAACATATTTAAAAATTAATTTTATGTAAGGTCCTTGAATTTCGATTATCCCGTTCAGAGTCATCAACACAATGTTTTAATTTTCTGAAAAAATTATACTTTAATCATATTATAAATAATTAATTGGTAATTTTTATCGTAATATAGATAACGAAACCAATAGGGCGTTTTCTAATGGAAAAATATCTGACAGTGAAGAACAAAATGATGATTCTACTTCTGGTATTACAATAATATATATTTATATATAATAGCTAACGTACAATTCTTGGATGTGTTTTACATTATAAATAGATCAATTAAAATTTTCAGCTATAGATTAATTAGATCACTCCAAGGTTATATGGGGTTGGTATAATAAAACAAAAGAAAATAAAGAAAAATACATAATATAGTAAATTTAGAATACTGGCGACCTACTGCCAGCCCGACCCACCAAAACCCGTAACCCCTCTTTTGGAGCCCTTTACCCTCCCTCGGAACTGTCGTAAGACTTTAGCCTTCGAGGGTGGCGCTCCAACTCTGCGGTTCTTGTGCGTCAATTGTTAAAAAATTTAAAACTTTTGCAATATAAAAGCCGAATTAACAGCAGATCAAAAATAAAAAACGAATGTTAAAATAGTTTAAAATGTCAATAGATAAAATATTAAACGGGTCTAGAAGAGAGACATATAAAATTATAACAGATATATAATGTCAAAAAGTAAAAATTGTATAAGGACAAATAAAACACAAAATAAATTAGAAGTTTATAAGGACAGATAAAACCCAAATTAAAATTAAAATGTGTATAAAGACAAATAGGTCACAAAATAAATTAATAAAGAACGAGCAAACAAATTAAAAACTGTTTAAATTACGCTTTTTGGCGGCCGTCGAGATCCTTTCTTGACATGACAGAGATTATGAAGTTCTCGACTTGCCGCCAATTCTCTTCTGACTGGGTCATCAGCGATACCATATTCTCTGGTGTAACTTGACTGTTTACACCTACGAATATGGCCCGCCTCTCCAAGTCCCACTTTTTACATGAAAAAAGGGTGTGTTCTGCGTTGTCCACAGGGAACTGGCAGTACGCACACACCTCGTCCTCGCGTAATTTAAAGCGACACAGGTACCAGTTAAAACACCTATGAGCGCCTGAGTCAGATAATAGGAAATCTGACCGTGTTTCCTATTTATCCAGGTGGCGAGTGCCGGGATAAGGCGATAAGTCCATCGACCTTTTTCCTCACCATCCCACCTTTGTTGCCATCTTTCTATGAGCTTGTGCCTTGCTTCATTGCGGATCAGGTCCTTGCTTGGTCTTATTCCCTCGTCCGAGGAACTGCTTTCTTTAAAAGAGAGAAACATTTCTTACCTTCCCTTCGCCAAAAGGTCTGCTGACGGGACACTTGCAAGGACCTGCACAGCACTCGTAGATACCGCCTTATATGCAGAGATGATACGCGTTGTTATCGATCTCTGCGCAGACAGTATATTTTCACAGATGGTCACACATCTTTTACCCCTTTAAGGATGGAGCCCACGCTGGTGCTGCATAGAGCATTTTACCGTGAGCGACACTCGCTACCAGTTTTCGTTTTTGTTCACGGGGTCCGCCTACGTTTGGAATTAACCGTGAAAGATCTGCCGCACTCTCGATCGCCTTATTTAACACCGTAGCCATGTGTTGGTGGGAATTAAACCTTTCATCCAACTCCATTCCAAGATATTTTATTTGCTTACTCCACTTGACCTCGAATCCGTCTATATCGATTCGTGGGAGCCTATAACCACGTCTGTCTGTGACCAGCAGTGCTTCAATCTTTTCCAGGGCCATTTCAAGACCTCTGGTATCCAGCCAGTCTTTTGCTAGCCTCAGACATTCGTTCACCAATGTCCCAAGAGCCTCCTCGCTTTCGGCAGTGCCCACGAACAACGCGTCGTCCGCAAAGCCGATGAATCTGGGGTGAAGTGTCTATAATCAGCTTTAGGATCTCGTTACTTATCCCATCGATACCAGGCGCCTTTCCTGTTTTCAATCTTTTGCCTGCCTTTTGTAGTTCACTAAGTGTGAAGAGTTCTTCCTCTTCGACTTTGCAAAAACTCCAATTCATTCTAAGGTATGGCTCTGCAGAAGGAAACAAAGAATTTATTATCTTTTTAACCCAATCGGGATTGTCCAGGTCGGGGGTCTTTTGTCTCGTCACTAATTTCTTAGTAACGATTTTAAAAGGACCCCATGGGTCCTTATCGACTTCCTCGATTAGGTCCTTACAGCTACGGCGTTGCGTCTTGCGGATCTCTTTCTTGAGGTTCTTTTTCGCCTCCTTGAAAGCCTCTTTCAGCAAGGGATCTCTATTAGATCGGGTATATGTCCTTCTTGCTTTGAGGCATTCCTTTCTCAAGGAGGCTAGCTCCTCTGACCACCAGTGCAAGGATTTTCTTACGGGAATGGTGGCTTTGCGTGGTATTGACGCATTGCAAGCGGTGACTATCATGTTCCTCACCGCTCGAACCTCCCCATACAGACTGCTCGGCCTCTTCACCCAGACCAAGTCTTCAATTAAAAGAGCTTCTCTTAGGGACCGGCCGAACTTTGCCTTGCCGAGTCTCTTCATTTTCCACGAGGAGGTTTTGCGACTAGGAACATCCTGTCTTTTTCCTCCTCGTGTGTCTCCTATCGAGACTGAGAACTCAATGTACTGGTGGTCACTTGCGGTATATTCCTCAGAGACCCGCCAGTCGCTTATGCGGCTAAATATTTTAGATGATGCAATCGTTAGATCTATAATTGATCCAATCGCACCTCGCCTAAAAGTCCATGTATTACCCCGGTTTACAGCTAATAAGTCGTTTCTGGAGATCATTTCTCCAATAGGAATTCCTCTCTTGTCGAGTCTCGTCTCACCCACTCTGGCGACTTTGCGTTAAAATCTCCAGTGATGATAACATCCAGCCTGGATTCTGTGAGACTCGTTTCTAGGTCTTCGATATTGGCTCTATCCACACGAACCCACTGCTCGTCTCCAGGAACTTGTCAACCCGCAATTCTGGGTTGTACAGTTTTATGGCGGCTCTCTTCGCCTTATCCTGATAACAAAGGGCAGGGTCGCCTCCGTGATACTGCTAACTGCAGAACAGGATGTCGACCTTATTTTCCCTTACTGTTTGCATCAGGAGCACCTGTGCATCCTTACTTGTATGCAGGTTAATCTGCAAAAACTTTAAGAATTTGCCCTTTTAAGCTTTTGCAGTTCTTCCCTGTAAACCGGGCAGACTTTCTTTCTGGCGTCGTGATCAATTTCTGGTTTCTCCAGGTCTAAGCATGTAAGGCACTTCAGCTTCTCTTCACAGCTCTTTGCGACATGGCCCTTCCCGCCGCATCTCTGGCAGTTTTTACTTCTGTCGGGACCCTTGCAGTTTCGGGTTGAGTGTCCGTAAGATAGGCACTTTTGGCACCTAGCCACCTCAGCATGCTCGCGAATTGGAGCATTTATCCAGCCGATATTGATTCTATCAAACTTAAGCAGAATATTTCTTTCTGCTTCGGCCAAGCGGATAAGAGCAACCTTAGTTCTTCTGTAGCGCGGCAATAGTCGGCACTCCATAGTGAGATCGGGTTTACCCAGCTTTTTTCTGAGTGCTGAGCTCACCTCACTCTCTGTGGTGGCTTCATCCAGGTCTTTGATCTCTAGAGACCTTATATTCACTAGAGGTGTCACCTCAGCCCTGCCGTACAGGGCCAAAGACAGTGCCTCTGCAAATTTTAAGGTCTCTCCACCCTTTTTCAAGATCACGAGAACTTCCTGATTGAGAATTCTCCTGATTTTCCGGATCACGGTACCTGTATCTTCAGGTTTAACCTTAGCTTTTATCAACGGCAAGATACCCTCATAAAACTTTGGGTCACTTGCCGTGATTTTCACAGCTTCCGTGGACCTGAGCTTCGAAGGGGGCTTTGAGAACTCTTTTTTCTCACCGGGGGGCTTCTTTTTGGGCCCCGTTTCTTTGTCTTTTTCACAACTTTGAAGCCGTCCCCGTTGTCTGCTCCGTCTTTTAAGACGGTCTGAGCATACGTCTTGCTAGAACAACTTGACGACGCCTCCTTTGTTCCAACTAGCGACTCAGAATTAAGCTGTAAAGCTTACTAAGGCCTGCATCCGCACTATCCTGAGTTGCAGTTGCACTCTTCGTCCGCCGTGGAGTTCTCACATTTGGAGTTTGTGGATCTTGGTCTTTGAAAGGCTCGGGGATAAAACGTAAATTATTACAAATTATATCGAAAGCACTTTTCAAAACTGTCACTCCATCCTGAATATCACGACTGACGTTATTTTGTCGCTTAAACGCTTGACGCACGCTTTTAAATATTCCGGGAATAGCCAGGAACTGATCTGCGACATTTGATTCATAACATGTCAGCTGGCTATGTATTTGGAGCCGTCTGCACCGAATATCAAGGCTTGCACCCGATCAGAATCGGTGGTAGGATTACCCTCTTGCGAGGTACCCACTTGAAGTATTTCGTTTAAAATGTTGTCCATTTCATTCAAAAAAAAATGTTTGGTTTTAAAATCAGGGAACCACCCTGTTGGTTGTCCTTTTGTGGGTCCATTACCATTACACAGACCTGCAAATTTTGGCTTAGTTCTATTACAGAAAAAGTTGAAAGTAATTCTTTTAGCTTTTTTGACGTAGAATATGAATCCGCCTTCAAAATAGCCCATCACGTCAGGATTTCTTGTAATATTGCCTTAAATGTCCAAAAATAGCTATTTTTCGTCATTTTTCGGAATTTTTTTTGGTCTGACAAATTTTTTTTTCAATTTCTAAAATTGCATCGTATAGTACTATGGCTATGTTTTAAAACCCATTTTTTAAAATGGCTTTAGAAATTTTTTTAAGAAAGTTCTGTAGATTTGAAAATTTTATTTATTTGGGAAAGTGTAGGTATTTAAAACTAGGAAGGCTGATATAAGTATAATTATAAAAAACAGAGTAGTAATAAAGAGGACATCTATAAAATATTATGACTACTGCTATAGCTTACCGTTACTGGTTGCTTTAAGAAATAACGGACAATTTGTGAAACTATTAGTGAATGCAATCAAAATGACTTTTTGGAGGTCGAATTCATATTCTACGTCAAAAAAGCTATAAGAATCACATTCTACTTTTTCTGTAACAGAACAAAGCCAAAATTTGTAGGCCTGTGTTATTATTATTATTATTAATAATAAAAATAGTCCAATTAAATTAATTCTTTTAATCGGCCAAAAATCTAATAAATTGCAACTATAATATAGACCCAGAAGATGATAAACAGCCTATTGGCGTAGAAAAAGAACGTACGCTAATAAAAGATTCCAACGACGGTCATCCAAAAAATCAGAGGAAGCGAAAATATTCACAATATCACGCAAGTATAAGTCGTAAGGCCTTGAAAATGAGTTTTGAAAATCAAAATGAATCTGGTATGAATTTGATTGCTTTTTTTTAAAAATAATAATATTAAATAAGTAACGTATTTAACATTTTCATCTTTTAATAAACGTAATAAAATATTTTAAGTTTTTTTACTTTCGCATTCATGCAAAAGTAAAACAACTGCTATACTAGTATTGTTCTGATATAATAAAAGACATATTCTTATGATTTTTTATTAATGGCTGGAACATCTCTTGTGCACGACATGTATTGCACAGGGTGTAAAAAATACATCTCCCAAATTCACTCGAATCTATATGTCACAATCGAACATACTTTTTTATTCAAATTTTTTTGTATTAATTTAACAACAAAATAAATGTATCATTTTCATTTTTACATATGCATTTCAAATCGCACTCGTTACGAAATATACTATATGTATCTTAATTTTAAGTACACATTGTGTATTAAAATTTAGTAACTGTGCTGCATTTAAATATTAAATTGCTTACTTTCTAAAAAATACATTTACAGTTTTTCCAATAATAATAAAAAATTTAAATTTCTAAAAAAATAGTAAATTACTTACCTGAACAATCTTTGTGTTTTTTTGGAAATACTTATTTTATATTAAACTTCTGAACGATGTTCCTGAATTTTTGTAGAAAAATTTTTTCGTTGCACATCATTTAAATGAATTTGTGAAATCCACTATTACATTCCACACCCAAAATTTTGAATCCTGTTAGAGATTTATTATTCATTTTTTTTCTTGAAAAGATGTTAGCAAAGGTAACCTTTCATATAACACCTTTGTAAGTTGTTGTAGCAGCGACGAGAAAACCTTATTTCAATTTCTTGGTTAAATGTCCTTCATTTTTAAATATTTCATTTAACCTAACTATTGCGGTAAAAACAACATATGGTTTATCAATACTTGCCAAAAATTCTTAAACATAATCAAATTTCTAACATTCCGAAATTATTTCTTTTAATATTGATGTGAATATAAGTATTATAAGGTAATTCTAATCAATATTATTCTTTAGATAATTCCCACCATAACTCAACAGTGCAAAATGAAGTAGAAAAGTTTGCAATTGTTTCCATAACAACGGAAAATAATAAAAAGGTATTAACATACACATAACTTAAAAAACCCAAATTTTTATTTCAAATTTTGAAATAAAGAAAAAGTCTGATTTATAAGCCAACACTCATTATGTTTTTGGGGTTGCTGAAGCTAAACCAAAAATCGAATTAATAAATAAAAATAAATAAAGTACATATTCAAAAAAATTATCTTTACAAAAAATAATAATTAAATAAATAAAGACTTAAAATTTAAACCTTGATAATGGAGTAGAGTATGGAGACAAAAAATTATAAAAATTAAATTAGAATAACCAAAAATAAAAATAGAAATAAATATAAAATTAGAAAAATTAGAAATAAAAATAAGTAAATAATAAATAAAGCTGAATGAAGAAACAATATATAAGTAAATAAATTCTGAAAAATCAATAAAAATTTCTTATATAAAGAATAAGTAAAAATAAATAAAATTAACATACCATAAATAAATAATCCGTCTTAGAAAACACATAAATAATAATAAATAAATAATAATTCACAATACAAAAATAAAAATCACAAATAATAAAATAAAGTGTATTTCAAACTGCAAAGCCAAATTTAAATTTTTTTAAATTGTTGTTCGTCTTATTGGATTTGCTATTAAAAATCAGCGACTCCAAAAACCTAGAAAACACAGGTAATATTGAAACCAAAGTAAATCAAATATTCTTTTCGTTCATGGCACATATGTGTGACCTTATTACATAGTTAAATTCGTATAGATTTATCGATTTTGAATATCTGTAATTGTAATTAAAAATATTTGCGAACGGTTATTTTAATTTAAAATTATATTTTTAATATTAGTGTCTAAACCGTTTGTTAGTTCGCTTTCCTGTAATTTTTACCCAAACAACTCGACTAACCAACAACATAGAAACAATACTTCTTCGAAGTGTGGAGACTTCCCTCCAAGACGATCGATGATGCTAAGACGATGACAACTCAGAGAAATTATGAAACGATTTACCCACGAGCCGCCAGAACAAAACTGCAGTAAAGAAACCACGAATTACTCCACAATTAATCACATAATAATTACATCAGATTGCACATTTAAATAACTTTTATTTAAACCACAATCTACACATAATTCATTATTAACAAAACCGATTAAATGCTCTAAACACGACCGACGGTAAACGAATGAAATTTTCTCGAATTAATGCTCATAATTCACTGGTCAGCTGAAAGACCGGTATTCCTCTCCATGTCCTAAGGTCACTCAAATCTGATAAATTCTTCGTTGTCACTCTAACGACAGAAAAACACCTGTAAATATATTCGTCCCTGACCGCTATCGACTTTGAAAATTTAAGAAAGAGATACTAACTAACGCACTGACTTTTCCAACAAAGACGAACCGCTATTATCTCAGTAACAAATACCTTGTTATACATTATATAAATTCGTTTTTTCTAACCCAGGTAGAAAAAATACATCTAGGAGATGGAGTATATATAAAGCACGAAACATGGAAATTATTAAAATTTGAAAAAAAAGATTCTCTTTTTGTTAAAAATTTATCCCTGGCAATGTGGTCTAGAGAAGCTTTAGCCAACAGGTGTATAGAATTCAAAGATGATCTGCGATCCATTCCGAATAGATCTCCTCGAAAATTACTTACACCTGAGAAAGTGAAAGTTGTAAACGGTATAAAATGATTATGTAAAAAAGTAAATTATTATATTATATAGTGAATTAAATATTTATTATGAGGGTGAATAAATTAAAATACTATTTATTTTTCATAATCAACAAAAATATAATATTTTATACCAATTATCAAACTTTATCTCTTCTTCTAAAGCAACATTATGTGAGCAATTGAAATGTGTTTCATAAGCAAAACAATTGTTATATACAAATTTTTTTGTTTTATACAGAATGCTTTGAGAGTCATATTACTAATTGTGATGCTGCTGAAAAACTTGCGCGACTAAGCAAATCCAATTATTATTTAAGTCAGCATATTGGTTATCTCAGAAGAACGCTTTATCCAGAAACAATAAAAAGTAAACATTTAAAAATTTTTAAAACTTAATTTTTTTATCAGAGTCGAGAATCTTAAGAGTAATTCATTGATCCGCCAACTGTACCATCACCAAACTTCTAATCGTTTCCAAATCATCACAGAAAAAACTTCTTTATTGAAATCTCCTCCGATTTGGGAGCTTACTGCACATTTTAGACGATCGTTTTTTAACCAGTGCTTTATCACTCCGTTAACGTTCATTGAAACGTTTTCTTAGCAAAAAATATTGAAAACCTCTCCTAGGAACAACAGGTTTCACCAACAACCGAATTTTGCAGTCCTAAGCTTCTGCAGTAACACACGTGCATTCTATGTCAGTAAAATTATTACGTGGTTTCGGTCACAAATTTCTAGTTTAGTCAGCAATGTTTTCTTTATCCGGCACTTTTTAATAGTTTCTTTAACGGTTGTAAGAAAAATACTTTTAAGTTGTATTAATTTTAATACAATAATAGATGTTTACAAAAACGGATGAAGTTTCTCACCGAATTTTCATTTTTTGACTAAATAAAGTATTTCCAAAAACTAATAAAAAACAACTTATAAAAATAGTTTTACCTCTAAGTAATAGAGGAAATTGGGGCAAAATCGGGTAGGGAAGTTAAACCAGGTTTCATTACTTTTATATTATAGGTGATTATATTTTCGTTATCCCTCAATTAAATATTTTTATTAAAATCAACTCTCCATCTAGAAAAATCTTCTAGCGCTGGCTTTGTTCGAACCAGACCTTATACTTTCCAGGCTAGAGACTGGTATGAAACTCTGATCTGCGGCTATGGCTGCTCGTACAAAGATTGTCAATGATTTCAATGACTTTCTGATTTTGACCCTTATGTCTATATTGCCAAAGGGATTTCAAAGTCCTTACGTTTTTCCAGTTGTAGATTAATGTTAAAGTCTTTTCGAATTAGACACTTTCAACTAGAACTAAAAAACCGCGACGAAGACCTCCGTCTACCCTTTACCAATATAATTTTTTGATATTATAGAATAGTTTAATTCCTAATAATGTAATGTTTTATGTATTCACATTTAATAAAATTAATTCACTTTAAATTTCAGGAAAGAACAAACCTGATGCACAAAATTAATGTCGAGTTCCTGCTGATACTCTATTTCTTCTAAACTTACGTATTTTTGTTAAAAAAATTTATTAACATACATTATTATAGTTACTTTATTTGCAATTAAAAAGTTACGTTTAAGTCCATATTAAATTATTCATATATAATTGTGACCATAAATGTCAGTAATAAATTAACATTTACTTCCATAAACTTAATGCTTTTTAATAATAATCTATAACATTATTTTGAAATACAATACAAATATCTATATTTACGCAAAATTTTTTTTAAAAAAAATTTAAAATTTAATAAAATATTTTACAATATTTATGTAATACATTTTATAGAGTCTCTACTTTTGATAATTTTTTCGAAAAAGAAAATATCAACTTTTAAGTATATTTTTTGAATTTATTCTCATTGCGATTTTTTTAGATCCTTATTTGGGGATAAATGTTAACACTGGGGATAAATGTTAAATAATGGAAGGGGCGAAAAGTTAAATGTGTTTTTACATGTTGTTGAAAATGTTATTTACATTTTTCGTTTTTTTGGGTTTATTTGTTTAAAAATTATTTATTTGACATTGCGCAATTACTCTGTCAAAAAACAAAATCATTTACGTGAAATAAACCAAAATTTTTTTTTGAAATTTAAATTTATTAACTTTATAACTATTCTAAAGCTTTTGTTAAATAAACAAAGAACTTTTATTAACTAACTTACTTGTTTACATATACTTTAACCTATCTACTACTATATACCTATCAGCATGGGGCGAAAAGTTAATAAAACAAAATTTTCAAAAAAGGACAAAACATGTATTTTATGCGAAAATATTAGTAACTTTATTATTGAAAGTTGTAGAGGACAAGTTGCCCTACAATATTGATATACAAATATTTGTATCTAAGCGGATTATATTGCCAAAAAAATCAATTATGCAAAATTTAACTTTTTGCTCCAGTCTCCCCTACATATTTAAAAAAAACTATTGCAGTACTATAAAAATTGTTTAATGCATGTTTTCATAATTGTTTAATAGAAATTTCAATATTTATTAGCTTGAAATGTATAGAGGTACTCGGATACCCTTACCGCCAATATTTTATCATTCAGTACTGGAGTATTTTGAGTAAAACTTTGTAAAGATTAGTTTCAATCATTTTTTGCGATAAAAAATTTTTTGTGATCTAAAATATATACATAAAAATACATAAGAGTGGAAAACAAGTGTCGATAACTTGTTAATAACTTCCTGTTACGTCACCTAACAGGGAGGGAATGTAATTTTATCTCTCGGTGATGTTATTATAAGGGACAAAATGTAAATTAAAGAGTTTTACAGTTTAAACATTTTTCTTTCTAGATGTACAAAATATTATTTCGAAGATGTAAAATATAATATAATATAAATATAATATAATATAAATAAATATAAATATAATAATATAAATATATATAATATAATATAATTATAATATGCATCATATTTTTGATTATTTTTCTATTAATCAATTTATTAAAAATGTTTTAAAATTGGTTGTCTGAAAAAAGTTCAAAATGGCTGATTTTGGTTTGAGATTCAACTCTGCAGTGTTGTCAAAAATTATTGTTTTTATATTATATGAAACTCTAAGAGATGATTCTTTTTTTATACTTTAATCAATTTATTGTTATTCTTTATAAAAAAATTGTTTGTTAAAAAAACTGATTTTTATTAAATATTAACAGTCTCGATAATAGAGACATCTTTTTTCTAACATGTGGGTATTTTCGCGGCTCCTATCATCACCCTTGAAAGTAAGGTTAGCAGTGTGTCTCTAAAGTTTAAAACGTTGAAATTATAGCCGATATTATTTTTCCTTGTTTTAATTTATATTTTAATAAAAGTAATTTGTATATATGTAAAAAAAACTAATTTTCAACTAAATAAATGTTGAATTAATATTGGTTTTCCATTTTGCACAGTAACTGTGAAACACATTTAGAAACAACTAAAATACGTTTATTTGAACGTTCAGAATTTCAGTTAATCTTATAACAGTTATAAAATACAAGCAAGAAAATAAAGAGTAATGGGAGGGATAAGAAAATTAAAATTAAAGTAAGTGAGATCTGTTGACTTAAGAAAAAAATTTTTATAGCAGGTAAAAAAAGAGCAATAATGTCAAAGGAAAATCGACTATACGTTAGAAATGTTTGATAATAGTTGCTTTAGAATATTTCATTTTGTGAAGTATCTTTCTTTTTGCGATACTATTTAAACTATTATTGAATCCGTCCATTTATTATGATGCATAAAATTTTTTAATTCAAATTCTTGCGATATTTCTATTTTTAAAAACTATTATTATTCCTTTTAATTTTTTACATTTACTATATTTTAATTAAGTAACTTACAAAGATCCAAAAAGCAATAAATAAAATATCCGCTAGATTACAAGCATATAAGTCTTGTATTTAATTATTTATTTAAATATTAAAACTATTTTCTACAGCATTGGAGATTTTTTTATAGAAAAAAAGCTTTAATATTCATTTAAAATAAAAAACAAAACCATATATATTCATTTATAAATTTTAAACCACTTGGAAGTATTACTTTACAAAATTCCTCGATAATACCCACACTTACCCTAAATGGTTTTAGATTTTGTTTTTTAAATTTTTGATTGTGCTCATTCTTCAACAGTTTTATAAGTATCGTAATTAAATTTTTTTATTTTTTGTCATGAAATTTAAATTTAATTTTGTTAAAGTGTTTAGAAAAAGAACACAAAATTAATTAAAAATATTTATTGTCTTCAAACGCAACTGACGATAACAACATTTTAATATATCTTATTGGATTTTGATTCTAAATCATTAATTAAAATCTATTGTGCTGAAGATTCCACAAATGAAAAGCAGAAATAAAAAGAAAAATTCTCAAGTCGAAAATTCTCAAAAAAATAGATACATACAATTTAAAAAAAATTCTTTTCTTCCAAATCTCTGCAGATATACCCACAGACAATCGGAATGAAGAAAAAAAATTCTTAAGTCCAAAATTCTTGCAAAAATATATGCATACAATAAAAATAAAAATAAATTTTGAAGTTCAAAATCCGTACAAAAATAATCACATACAATTAAAGTAAAAAAAATTTTCAAAATTCAAAATCCGCTCATAAAGACACGCATATAATTGAGATTAAAAAGAGTATGTCAAAATTTAAAATCCGCTCAAAAATACACGCATGAAACTAAAGTAAAAAAAAAATTTTGAAATACAAAATCCGTGCAAAAATAGACACATACAATTAAAGTAAAATAAATATTTTGAAGTTCAAAATCCTTGCAAAATTACATGCTTACAACTAAATTAAAAACAATATTTCGAAGTTCAAAATCCGTAAAAAAATACTCACATACAATTTAAGTAAATAAATTATTTTAAATTTGAAAATCCTTGGAGAAATACATTTAGACGATGACAATCACAAGTAAAAATTCTCATGTCCAAAGTCCGTGCAAAAATACACGCATACAATTAAAGTAAAAAAATAATTTTAAAATCCAAAATCTGTGCAAAAATACACGCATACAATTAAAGTAATTAAATATTTTAAAATTCAAAATCCGCTAATAAAGACATGCATATAATTGAGATTAAAAAAAGGAATTCGAAATTTAAAATCCGCTCAAAAATACACGCATGAAACTAAAGTAAAAAAAATTTTGAAATACAAAATGCGGGCAAAAATATACGCATACAATTAGAGTAAAAAAAAATTTTTTTAATACAAAATCCGTGCAAAAATAATCGCATACAATTGAAGTAAAAAAAATGTTAAAATACAAAATCCGTGCAAAAATACACACATACAATAATTGAAAAAATGTATTTCGAAGTTAAAAATCGTTACAAAAATCCTCGCAGACATTTAGGATCAAAAATAAAAACTCTCAAGTCCAAAATCCTTGCAAAAATGCATGCAGATAATTAAAATAAAAAATACATTTCGATGTTTAAAATCTGTGCAAAAATTCTCGCATACAATTAAAGTAAAAAAAATATTTTAAAATTCAAAATGTTTAAAAAAATACACCCATACAATTAATGAAAAAATATATTTCGAAGTTAAAAATCCTTACAAAAATGGTCGCAGACATTCAAGATCAAAAATAAAAATTCTCAAGTCCAAAATCCTTGCAAATGTACATGCAGATAATTAAAAGAAAAAATATATTTCGATGTTCAAAATCTGTGCAAAAATACACGCATACAATAAAAGTAAAAAAATATTTTGAAATACAAAATCAGTGCAAAAATACACGCAAAAAATTAAAGTAATTAAATATTTTCAAAAATACACGCATACAACCAAATTAAAAAAATATTTCGAAGTTTAAAATCCGTACAAAAATACTTGCTGACATTCAGAATCAAAAATAAAAATTCTCAAGTCGAAAATCCTTGAAAAAATACGTGCAGACAATTAACATAAAAAATATATTTCGATGTTTAAAATCCGTGCAAAAATACACACATACAATAATTGAAAAAATATATTTCGAAGTTAAAAATCCTTACAAAA